>JARQOD010004129.1:0-57727 GCA_033576555.1 Oophaga sylvatica | reverse complement strand
TTGCTAATTGCCAATAATTTCCATCTGTTGTCTATTCTATATACCTCACTGGAGCCCATATAGTCCATATCTACAATAATATATACCTAACAGCAGCCAATACAGTCTATATCTACAATAATATATACCTGACAGGAGCCTGTACAGTCTATCAAAAGTAATATATACCTGACAGCGGCCCATACAGTCTATATCTACAGTAATATATACCTGACAGGAGCCTGTACAGTCTATACTGTAATATATACCTGACAGGAGCCCGTACAGTCTATATGTACAATAATATATACCTGACAGGAGCCCATGCAGTCTATACAACAATATATACCTGACAGGAGCCCATGCAGTCTATACAATAATATATACCTGACAGGAGCCCATACAGTCTATATGTACAATAATATACACCTGACAGGAGCCCATACAGTCTATCACCAGTAATATATACCTGACAGGAGCCCATACAGTCTATATCTACAGTATTATATACCTGACAGGAGCCTGTACAGTCTATATCTACAATAATATATACCTGACAGGAGTCCGTACAGTAATTATATCTGACAGGAGCCCATACAGTCTATACAGTAATTATATACCTGACAGGAGCCCATACAGTCTATATGTACAATAATATATACCTGACAGCAGCCCATATAGTTTATATCTACAGTAATATATACCTAGAAATCACATAAGAAAACCTTGCCTAGTCTCAATGGCACTTCCCAAATAATTGAATATCAAAAAGGAGAAACTAGGAAGTTTACAACCATAAAAACATAATTTTTATTGAGAAATTTTAAAAAAAATGATAAAATAAAACATTTTGTTGTCCCCATGTATATGTATATTTTATTATTTTTTTTAAATATTTTCTCAATAAAAATTATGTTTTTATGGTTGTAAACTTCTTAGTTTCTCCTTTTTGATAGTAATATATACCTGACAGGAGCCCATACAGTCTATATCTACAATAATATATAGCTGACAGGAGCCTGTACAGTCTATATCTAAAGTAATATATACCTGACAGGTGCCCATACAGTCTATATCTACAGTAATATATACCTGACAGGAGCCCATACAGTCTATACAGTAATATATACCTGACAGGAGCCTGTACAGTCTATATCTACAGTAATATATACCTGACAGGAGCCCATACAGTCTGTATCTACAGTAATATATACCTGACAGGAGCCAGTACAGTCTGTACAGTAATATATACCTGACAGGAGCCCATACAGTCTATATCTACAGTAATATATACCTGACAGGAGCCCGTACAGTCTATATCTACAGTAATACATACCTGACAGGAGCCCATACAGTCTGTATCTACAGTAATATATACCTGACAGGAGCCCATACAGTCTGCATCTACAGTAATATATACCTGACAGGAGCCCATACAGTCTGTATCTACAGTAATATATACCTGACAGGAGCCCATACAGTCTGTATCTACAGTAATATATACCTGACAGGAGCCCATACAGTCTGTATCTACAGTAATATATACCTGACAGGAGCCCATACAGTCTGTATCTACAGTAATATATACCTGACAGGAGCCCATACAGTCTGTATCTACAGTAATATATACCTGACAGGAGCCCATACAGTCTGTATCTACAGTAATATATACCTGACAGGAGAAATACAGTCTATATCTACAGTAATATATACCTGACAGGAGCCCATACAGTCTGTATCTACAGTAATATATACCTGACAGGAGCCCATACAGTCTGTATCTACAGTAATATATACGTGACAGGAGCCCATACAGGTTAGCATCTCTGCAGCAAGGCACCTGGAAGGAGCCCATACATTCTGCTGGCTTTCATAATTTATACCTTGAAGGAGCACATACATTCTAGTGTCATGTATGGGCTGCAGTCAGGGCCAGGCAGCAGCCAATAAAGTCTGCTATCTTGAAGAATATATACCTGGAAGGAGCCCATACAGTCTAGCATCTTCAGTAGTGAGCCGGCTAGACTGTATGGGCTGCAGTCAGGCACCTGACAGAAGCCCGTACAGTCTATATCTACAGTATATATATACCTGACAGGAGCCCATACAGTCTATATCTATAGCAGGGGTGGGCAATTAATTTTGCCAGGGGGCCGCATGAGAAATTGGGATGGTTTTAGAGGGCCGGACTAATATAATTAACTCCGTTCTACCCAATACTGTATATATACATATATATATATACTGTATACTGTATATATACATACCTGCCCATTATCATCATCTTCTCCCCATCATCATCAATGCATCCCCATTATCAGCAATGCCTGCCCATCATCATCTTCTCCCCATCATCAATGCCTGCCCATTATCATCAATGCCTGCCCATTATCATCATCTTCTCCCCATCATCATCAATGCCTCCCCATTATCAGCAATGCCTGCCCATCATCATCTTCTCCCCATCATCAATGCCTGCCCATTATCATCAATACCTGCCCATTATCATCATCTTCTCCCCATCATCATCAATGCCTGTCCATCATCATCATCATCTTCTCCCCATCATCAATGCCTGCCCATTATCATCAATACCTGCCCATTATCATCATCTTCTCCCCATCATCATCAATGCCTGCCCATCATCATCATCATCATCTTCTCCCCATCATCAATGCCTGCCCATTATCATCAATACCTGCCCATTATCATCATCTTCTCCCCATCATCATCAATGCCTCCCCATTATCAGCAATGCTGTAATGTATGTAGTACAGTTCATATAGCGTCTTGTGCTTGGGTGCGATGAAAACACAGGAGTCACAGGTTTGATATAGAAAAGTCCTGTATTACTTCATACAAGTTGGCAGAAATAGTCACACAGTTTGCAGACACAGAAACAGGAGACACAGCAGGCCAGAGTAATCCAAGCTCAGCAATCACTCTCCAATACAGATTCAGGATCTTCTTCTCTGTTACCGTAAGTCCATGCAAACGTGGGTCTTTCAAAGAGCAGGGTTTAGAGTCCACAAGTGCTTCAGAGTTCCTCAGTAGGAATAGCTGGAGTACAAGGTCCAAGGCTTACAGGAGTCAAGTCACAGGTTCACTGCAGGCTAGATTCTGAAGCACTGATTGCTCAGCTGTGGCTGCTTAAGAAGCAAAGGAGAGAATCAGGGCGGGAACATGCAAGCTGGAAACTCCATTTTGACTGAGGGCAAGATAGCTGCAGCAAGACAGAAAGTAAAATGGCTGACGAACAAACTGAGTTTCAGGAATATATACATAGAACCTTACATTACTCCCCCTTAAGGACAACCTCTGGATGACCTCAGACCAGGCTTGTGTGGGTACCTCTGATGAAACTGACGGAGCAAGCGAGGAGCATTAACGTTATTGACCGGTTCCCATGAGTTGTCCTCCACTGGGTAGCCCTGCCATTTAATCAGATATTGTAACTGATTTCTATACAACCTGAAATCTAAAATCCTTTCCACCACAAATTCTTCCTGACCATCGACTAGCACTGGGTCAGGGCAAGGAGAGGAACGTCCAGGAAACGTATTGGGTGTCGCAGCCTTTAGTAGGGATACATGAAAGACAGGGTGGATTCTCATAGTTCTGGGCAGTTGAAGACGACAAGCAACGGCACTTATAATTTTACTGATTTTATAGGGTCCAATGTACTTATGTCCCAACTTAGACGATGGAATCCTTAACTTAAGATTTCTGGTTGACAGCCAGACCAAGTCTCCTACCTTGAAAGCTGGTGCAGGTTTACGAAATGTATCTGCTGCTTTCTTGTACCTTTCTTGAGCCGATTCCAGATTTTCCTTTAGAAGATCCATATTCTTCTGTAAAGACGTGATTCTTTCAGCCACTGCTGGTAAAGGCGTTTCTATGGGAAATCGTGGTAGAATGTTAGGATGATAACCTAGATTAGAGTAAAAAGGAGACTGTTTAGTGGAGGCACTCTGAGAGTTGTTATACGAGAACTCAGCTAATGGAAGTAGATCCACCCAATCATCCTGTAGGTGGCAGATAAAGCAGCGGAGATACTGCTCCAGGGTTTGATTGGTTCGTTCGGTCTGTCCATTAGTCTGGGGATGAAAAGCAGAAGAAAGGTTTACTTTAATGTCCAATGCTGCACAGAAATTTTGCCAAAACCTAGAAGTGAATTGCACCCCTCGATCCGAAATAACCTCATCCGGTACTCCATGTAAGCGAAACACATCTTTAATCATCAAATCTGATGTCTGTTTTGCAGTGGGTAAGCCGACACAAGGGATAAAATGAGCTGCCTTTGTTAGACGGTCAACCACCACTAGAATGGTGTTCTTCCCTGAGAGGTTGGTAACTCCACAATGAAGTCCATAGAAATGGATCCCCACGGGCGGGACGGGGTGGGAAGAGGCTGTAACAGACCAGTTGGTGAGGAGCGAGGTGTTTTGCATCTTGCACAGACCTCACATGAAGTGACATAATTCAAAACATCCTTCCTGCAAGTGGGCCACCAAAAGAAACGAGAAAGAAATTCCTGTGTCTTTAGAATTCCTCTATGCCCAGCTATCTTGGAATCGTGAATGAGTTGCAATACTCTTAATCTGACTGTTTCAGGAATATACAGACGTTGTCCCTGAATCCACACACCATTCTTAAAGACAAGACTTACGTTCCTTGGGGGTTGTGCCAAAAAGGAATCCGCATGGTATGCTTCCTTGATGTCCTTAAGTAGGTCTTGATTATGAATTACTCCTAGGAATCTAGAGTCAGGAAGAATAGTCTTAGGAGGAGTAATTGGACGTGTCTCTGCTGAGTAAATCCTAGAGAGTGCATCAGTCCATTGCGCGATCCTGGTCTATAAGAGATGATAAAATTAAATTGGTTTAAGAAAAGATTCCAGCGAGCCTGGCGAGGAGTCAGGCACTTAGCCGACCTGATAAACTCAAGGTTACGATGGTCTGTCAGGACGACTATTTGCTGTGCAGCACCCTGAAGAAGGTGTCTCCATTCTTTGAAGGCGGCAATAATGGCCAACAACTCTCTATTGCCCACATCGTAGTTCCTCTCAGCCGAAGACAACTGCTGGGAAAAGAAGGCACAGGGATGCAAGACATTCTTCTCACCTGTTCTCTGAGAGAGTATAGCTCCAACGGCACAGTCTGAAGCATCCACCTCTATTATGAAGGCAAGCTCGGGGTTGGGATGTACTAGGATAGGTGCAGTGGTAAATTTATCTTTTAGACGGGAAAATGCTTCCTGGGCTTGGGGAGTCCAGGAGAACCTAGACTCTTTCCGGGTAAGTTGGGTGATAGGTGACACTACCTCAGAGAAATTTCTAATGAAACGTCTATAGAAGTTGGCAAACCCGATGAAGCGCTGTACCTCCTTCACATTTCTAGGACTTGGCCAATCCTTGATGGTTTGGGGTTTTGCTTCCATCCATACTAATTCCTTGTGTAGACAGTACATACCCCAGAAATTGAATTTCGGTCCTATGGAATTCACACTTTTCAAGTTTGATGTAAAGATGATTTTGTCTTAGACGTTCCAAGACCATTCTCACATGTCCATGATGTTCCTCTGTGGAGTTAGAAAAAATTAGAATATCATCCAAATAAATTACCACGAATGTATCTAGGAGATCCCTGAAGATGTCATTCACCAAGTGTTGGAAAGTGGCTGGGGCGGTACTCAGACCAAAAGGCATAACTAGATATTCAAAGTGTCCATAGCGTGACCTGAATGCAGTCTTCCATTCATCCCCAGGTCTAATACGGACTAAGTTATAGGCCCCACGAAGATCTAGTTTAGAAAAAATTTTGGCATGTCGCACTCTCTCCAATAACTCAGGGATTAAAGGCAATGGATAACGGTTTCTAATAGTAACCTTATTGAGTTCCCTATAGTCTACGCATGGTCTCAGAGATCCATCTTTCTTCTTTACAAAGAAGATGGGTGCACCTGCAGGAGATGAAGAGGGGCGTATGAAGCCCTTGGCTAGATTTTCAGCTATGTAATCCTTTAAAGCCTTTAGCTCGGGCCCCGCCAGGGGGTAGATCTTACCAAAAGGTATCTCTGCTCCAGGCAATAATTCAATTGGACAATCATATGGACGGTGAGGAGGAAGCTGGTCAGCGTTCTTCTTGTCACATAAATCCACATAGTCCTGGTATACAGCTGGTAGTTCAGGGACTGACATGATTCCTTTAGGAACAGAGCAAGCTGAAACTTTTGGACTCATCTGTTTCTCTGGAAAGTGTAATTCCTTGGTCTCCCAGTTAATGGTAGGATTCTGAGCCTGCAGCCATGGTAGCCCTAGAATAATGGGAAAGTGGGGAGAAGAGATAAGCAAAAAGGACAGTTTCTCTTGATGATCTTTACCCATAAGAACCCTCAAAGGCTCTGTTTCCTGATCCACTGGTCCAGAGGTCAGCAGGGAGCCATCCACAGTTTCCATCTGTACTGGAGTAGCCTTCTTCACTGAACGTATTCCCTGTTTCAGAGCAAAGGAGACATCCATAAAATTTCCACTTGCCCCTGAGTCGATCATAGCAGAGCTAGACACCCAAGCTGAGTCAACCCAGAGTTTGATGGAAAGAAAGCAATGAGAATTGTTTTTCTTACAACTCAGCTGGGACACTGCTGAGGAAACTTGAAAAATGGCAGCGTTTACACAGTCAACGTCCTCAGAGGTAACGGAGTTTAAGTCCGAGAAATCAAGATCTGTTGCTGCAGATCTCTCTGGAGCCTGAGGCTCGGACCTGACAGATCCCCTCTCGCAACACTCACAATGAATGAGTGCTGCAGTAGTCTTACGAGAACGGCTGGGGCAGTTTATAATGAAGTGCCCTGACTTACCACAATAGAAACATAGATTCTCCTTAAAACGATGTTCCTTGCGTGCATCACTAACCCGTCGTTGTAAAGAGTCTACCTGCATGGGTTCAGGTTCAGGTTCCGTGTAATCCTACTCAAAGGTTCCTTAGCTGGAGAGGAAGGTAGGAAAAGGTTAGTGCGATTGCTTTCGAACCATCTCTCTTGCCTGCGTTCAGTCAGACGAGTATCAATACGGATGCTGTAGTTAATAAAGTCACCTAACGCAGTGGGAGGGTCGGCACGAGCAAGTTCATCCTTAATCAGTGGAGATAACCCCTTTCGAAAAATAGATTTTTTGGCGGAACTGTCCCAGGTGGTATCAAGGGCCCATCTCTGAAATCCAAGGCATATTCAGCTACCGAGTGCTTACCTTGGCGCAAAGCTAACATGGCTGCTTCAGCTGTTGCACCTCGATTGGGGTCATCAAACACCTGCCCCATGGCTGAAATAAAAGCATCAAGGTGATTCAAACAATCATCCTCAGTCTCAATCAGAGGGTTTGCCCACATCAAAGCCTTGTTGGTAAGCAACATAATTATAGTAAGCACCTTAGATCGTTCAGTGGGAAATTGTGAAGCATGTGCAGAAAAAAAAAGATTGCATTGATTAATAAATCCCCTGAATTTCTCACGTTCACCGCCAAAACGAAAAGGGGGCAACTTGGGAATCCCAGCACTCGGGGCTACGGCAGGAGCCTGGACTCGCCCCTCTAGAACCTCAATCCTGGCTCGCAAATCCTGGGTAGTCTGTCCAACCACTTGCAAATTGTGATTATTGAGGTCCTGTAGATTTGTAAAACGGGTCTTTATATTCTGCAAATCTGCAAGGATATTATCAGTCACTCCGCAAAGTTCCTTTATGCGGGCCTCCATTTTCCAGATCTTTTAAGACAGGATTACTGGAAGAAGAGGAGAGAAAAAAAAACAATAGTGTTCACCTGTGGCAACACTGCAGAGAGAAAAAAAAATTAAGGGAACTGCTCACCTGGAATGGTTGTGAGAAGTCACAACCACTATCATCACAGAAAGTTTCAACCAGACATCTGATATCCAGAGTTACAGCAGACAAAAAAGAGAAAAGAAAGGAAAAAAAAAAAATAGTGTTTACCTGTGGTAACACTGCAAAAAGAAAAAACTTAAGGGAATTGCTCACCTGGAATGGTTGTGAGAAGTCACAACCACTGTCATCACAGAAAGTACAACCGGACGTCTGATATCCACAGTACAGCAGACACAGCCTTCCAGACCCAGCAGACACTAACGTTTTGGCTTCAGAATCTTGTAATGTATGTAGTACAGTTCATATAGCGTCTTGTGCTTGGGTGCGATGAAAACACAGGAGTCACAGGTTTGATATAGAAAAGTCCTGTATTACTTCATACAAGTTGGCAGAAATAGTCACACAGTTTGCAGACACAGAAACAGGAGACACAGCAGGCCAGAGTAATCCAAGCTCAGCAATCACTCTCCAATACAGATTCAGGATCTTCTTCTCTGTTACCGTAAGTCCATGCAAACGTGGGTCTTTCAAAGAGCAGGGTTCAGAGTCCACAAGTGCTTCAGAGTTCCTCAGTAGGAATAGCTGGAGTACAAGGTCCAAGGCTTACAGGAGTCAAGTCACAGGTTCACTGCAGGCTAGATTCTGAAGCACTGATTGCTCAGCTGTGGCTGCTTAAGAAGCAAAGGAGAGAATCAGGGCGGGAACATGCAAGCTGGAAACTCCATTTTGACTGAGGGCAAGATAGCTGCAGCAAGACAGAAAGTAAAATGGCTGACGAACAAACTGAGTTTCAGGAATATATACATAGAACCTTACAAATGCCTGCCCATCATCATCTTCTCCCCATCATCAATGCCTGCCCATTATCATCAATGCCTGCCCATTATCATCATCATCTCCCCATCATCATCAATGCCTCCCCATTATCAGCAATGCCTGCCCATCATCATCTTCTCCCCATCATCAATGCCTGCCCATTATTATCAATACCTGCCCATTATCATCATCTTCTCCCCAATCATCATCAATGCCTGTCCATCATCATCATCATCTTCTCCCCATCATCAATGCCTGCCCATTATCATCAATACCTGCCCATTATCATCATCTTCTCCCCATCATCATCAATGCCTGCCCATCATCATCATCATCATCTTCTCCCATCATCAATGCCTGCCCATTATCATCAATACCTGCCCATTATCATCATCTTCTCCCATCATCATCAATGCCTCCCCATTATCAGCAATGCCTGCCCATCATCATCTTCTCCCCATCATCAATGCCTGCCCATTATCATCAATGCCTGCCCATTATTATCATCTTCTCCCATCATCATCAATGCCTCCCCATTATCAGCAATGCCTGCCCATCATCACACACAGACAGCACATAAGCACTCTCTCACATACACACACACACACACACACACAAAGCACCGCACTACATAGACACAGACACACACAGAGACACGTCTTACCTGTCCAGCGTCCCCGCTCTCTGACACAGCCGGCCGCTGAATGATGACGTCATTCAGCGGCCGGCTGTGAGAGGAAGCGCCGGTGGAGCCCGGAGCTGCAGCAGCGGAGGCACGGGAGAGGTAAGTATTGTGCCAGCTGATGCCGGGGCCCTGAGACTGCCGGAGCGCCTCCGCGGGCCGGTCACTGACAGCCGGCGGGCCGGATGCGGCCCGCGGGCCGCCCCTTGCCCGGGTCTGATCTATAGTAATATATACCTGACAGGAGCCCGTACAGTCTGTATCTACAGTAATATATACCTGACAGGAGCCCATACAGTCTATATCTATAGTAATAATATTGGTGGCAGAGCGGTGGGATTATAGAGCATTAGTGATCTGGTTTGAGCAATCATTCCATTCACTAAAAAACTTGCACGGTTCTTCAGCGACCCTGCATCTAAAGTTTTGGAGAACAGACTCAGTGTTTATTAGTCCTGAGACAATTGTGTGTACTTGCGGTTACCCCCCCTTCTCTTTGTTTTTCTATCCTATCTTTTATTTGGCAACCATGGCTACGAGGGGATACGACTGGTATAATCGGAATAGCAAGGAAGCTCTTCTTGCCATGTGCGAGTGGAGGGAGATTGTCCCCATGGCCCAAACCAAGGCCGAAGTGATCCAGGCCCTGATGGCACGGGACCACGCTCAGAGCGAGGAGGGCGCAGGAGCCGGCCCAAGCCAAGTTGGTGCCGCAGGAGCAGAGGCCCAACCCCTGACTGCTTACACCCAGGGCGGGATGGACCCTTATCTGCAGGCGGCCCTGGAGGGACTCCCCACCGACGACCGGGAGGAGCGCCTGAAGCTGATCCAGCAATACCAGCAGGAGGCCCGAGCCGAGCGCCAAGCCCAGCGGGAGGCTGAGAGAGCCCAGCGGGAGGCTGAGAGAGCCGAGCGGGAAGCTCAGAGAGCCCATGAACTGGAGCTGCTCAAACAAGGGGCAATGCCCTCCACAGCCCAGAGCAGTGTGCCCAGCAGCGCTCAGAGTCCCAAGCCCCGGCCGGAGCACTTTCCCGTGCTGGAAAGGGACGGAGACTTGGACACTTTTCTGCGGGCCTTTGAGAAAGTCTGCAGACAGTACCGGCTGCCTGACAACCAATGGGCCAGGTACTTGACTCCCGAGCTAAAGGGCAAAGCTCTGGAGGCGTTTGCTTCACTCCCGCCGGATCAAGATGACAACTATCAGGCCATCAAGCAGGCCCTGATCGCCAAGTACCAGCTAACCCCTGAGGTATACCGAAAGAAGTTCCGGAACCTCCAACGTGGCCCACACGACAGTTATAGCGATGTGGTGCAAGGACTCAGGAACCACTTTGACCAGTGGATCCATGGACTGTCAGTTGACACCTTTGAGAACCTGAGGGACCTGATGATCAAAGACCAGTTCCTGCATCTGTGCCCAGCTGAGGTCCGACAGTTCATCCTGGACCGAGAACCGGAGGACGCGGTCAGAACAGCACGGATCGCCGACAGCTATGAGGCCAACCGGAAAACCGAGGTGCGGAAGCCCGTCACCACCCGCTGGGGAGGGGGTAAGCCTGCAACCAACCCCAGTGCCCCTGCCAGCCGTCCCTCTGGAGGCACTATCCCCTTTGCCAGCGCCAGGCCTACATCAGACCCCCGCCAGTGTTTCTCCTGTAAACGGACAGGCCACATCAGCGCCACCTGTCCGGAGAGGCAGAAGAACCCACCAGCCAAGGCCTCCGGGCCCAACGCCTCTGTTCTTTGGGTGGGTGGTGTGGTGGGGAGAGTTGATGACAACGTGCAGCCCGTCCGCGTGGGGGCCCGTCTTGCTACAGGCCTCAAGGACACCGGGGCTGAACGAACCCTCATCCGACCCGAACTGGCGGCCCCTGAAGAGTTGATTCCGGGGAAAACCTTAACTGTCACAGGGATTGGGGGCGTCCACTACCCCTTGCCGATAGCCCGAGTTTTCATTGACTGGGGTGCCGGGAGCGGGGTGAAGGAAGTGGGGGTGTCCGAAAACCTGCCCACTGATGTTTTATTGGGGACTGATCTGGGGAGGATGGTGGCGTACTATGTCCCTGACACCCCTTCCCAATCTGATGATAAGGTTAACGTTAACCATGATGTTGATGTTGATGATGATGGGAAACTGATTGTGTTACCTGCTAATGCTTTGCGAAGTGATGATGCAACTGATAACCTTTCTTTCCCTAGGACTGATGTTGATAGTGATGTATCTGTGCCATCTGAATCTGTTAACCCTTTCTCCGAAGTGGTAGATGTGTCCACAGGTACAGGAGCGTTCAGTCCCGTCGCTCTGCGGAGTGAGACGGCTGAGGAACCCCTAGCAGGAGCAAGCGACAGTGCTCAAGGAAATGGGAAGGTGCATGGGAACCGGGAGGAAGGTGACGCCATGACACTGACCAGTGCCACCGAGGAAGGTAACTGGCCCATAAGTAGCACTGCTCCTGAAGTGTTGGGGGTGGATGGGGAGGTAGAGCCCATAGCAGCGCAGGCTGATGGGTCTATAGAAACCCCCGGGGAGACGGCATATGTAGCTGCTGTCACCCGCAGTCAGAGTGCCCGGATCGCAGGTAGCGCCCTACCATCTGGACCCTCCTCCGCTACAGGAGAGACTGAACCAGAGTGGGACCCAGAGCCGGTCCCAGTGAGGAAGGAACCCTGACTCACTTCTGGCTGCCTCCAGCCAGGAGTTCCAGGCCGCTCTGCACTCAGATGCGAGCCTGGAGAACTTGAGGCACCTCGCCGAGACTCCCACCTCCGTGACTGATAAGGAGAGGGTGTTCTGGGAACGAGGAAGGTTGTACCGGGAGACAGTACCCGGAGATTCCCAAAGGAGTGGTTGAGGGAAAAACAGCTGGTCGTCCCGCACCAGTTCCGAGGTGAGTTGTTGAGGATTGCCCATGAGATTCCACTCGCTGGACACTTGGGGATCAGCAAAACTAAGGCACGGCTGTCTCAACACTTCTATTGGCCCAAGATGGGGACAGATGTGACTAACTACTGCCGCTCCTGTATCACCTGCCAAAGAGTGGGGAAGGCGGGGCCTGCTCTTAATGCTCCCCTGATCCCGTTGCCAGTGATAGAGGAGCCTTTCCAGAGGATCGCGGTGGACATTGTGGGCCCGCTGGCCGTCCCCAGCAGCTCTGGAAAGCAATACATCCTTACTGTGGTAGACTACGCTACCCGGTACCCGGAGGCAGTAGCTCTGTCCTCAACTAGGGCAGATAAGGTGGCGGATGCACTGGTGACCATCTTTTCACGGGTAGGATTTCCCAGGGAGATGCTTACCGATCAAGGGACCAATTTATGTCTCGCCTAATGAAGGCTCTCTGCAGCAAAATGCAGGTGACGCGTATGGTATCGAGTGCGTATCACCCACAGACCAATGGTTTGTGTGAGCGCTTTAACGGTACCCTCAAACAGATGCTCCGCATGCTGGTTGAGACCCAGGGACGCGATTGGGAGCGGTACCTCCCACACCTGCTATTTGCCTACAGAGAAGTCCCGCAGGCCTCGACGGGGTTCTCCCCCTTCGAGCTCCTGTATGGTAGGCGAGTCCGGGGACCCCTTGGGTTGATAAGAGAATCCTGGGAAGATGAGCCAAACCCAACGGAAGTGTCCATCGTGGATTATGTCATGCGCTTCCGCGACAAGATGCAGACCTTGACGCAGTTGGTGCATGACAACATGACGCAGGCTCAGGCTGACCAGAAGCACTGGTACGACCAGAACGCCCGGGAGCGGACCTACCAGGTGGGTCAAAAGGTGTGGGTGCTGGTCCCCGTACCAAAGGATAAGCTTCAGGCAGCCGGGGAAGGCCCGTACGTCGTGCACCAACAGCTCAACCCAGCCACCTATGTGGTCACGCTTGACCACACTCGGGGTAGGCGCAAGGCCTTTCACGTCAACATGATGAAGGCCCATCACGAACGTGAAGCCTGCGTCCTACCGGTCTGCAATCTGCCCGAGGACGGGGAAGAGGATCCCCTCCTGGACATGCTGGCCCAAGCCCAGGCCAATGGGTCCATTGAGGACATGGAGGTAAATGCCTCGCTAACCGTCTCCCAGCGGTTGCAGTTGCTGACCACTCTGGAACCCTTCCGGGCCGAGTTCACAAACCGACCCGGAAGGACCAAGTTGGCAGTCCACAAGGTGGACACCGGGAATCGCGCCCCGTTACGGCGGACACCTTATCGGATCTCTGAGGAAGTGCAGCAGATTATGCGCCAGGAGATCCAGGAGATGTTGCAGCTGGGGGTGATCCGGCCGTCCAAAAGCGCATGGGCCTCACCTGTAGTTCTCGTGCCAAAAAAGGATCGGACCACCCGGTTCTGCGTGGACTACAGGGGGCTCAACGCCATCACTACCTCTGATGCGCACCCAATGCCACTCATCGAGGATCTGCTGGAGCGGTTGGCGAATGCCAAGTACATATCCATCATGGATTTGAGCCGGGGATACTGGCAGATTCCCCTGAGCCCTGAGGCGCAGGAGAAATCCGCCTTTATCACCCCTTTTGGACTGTACGAGTCCACGGTCATGCCTTTCGGCATGAAGAATGCCCCTGCCACTTTCCAGCGGATGGTCAACCACCTGCTTCAGGGACTGGAGGAGTACGCTGTGGCGTACCTGGACGACATTGCCGTCTTCAGTTCCACCTGGGAGGAACACCTTCAGCATCTCCAGGAGGTGCTCAAGCGTATTCACCAGGCAGGTCTGACCATCAAGCCGGGAAAATGCCAGATGGGCATGAGGGAGGTCCACTACCTGGGGCACCGGGTAGGCGGGGGTTCCATGAGTCCAGAGCCCGAGAAAGTGGACGCGATCGTGTCCTGGCCCACCCCCAGGACCAAAAAGCAGGTGAAGTCCTTCCTGGGCACTGCAGGGTACTATAGGCGTTTCGTACCGAACTATAGCGCCATTGCAAAACCCTTGACGGACCTCACCAAGGGCGGTCTACCCCAAACAGTCAGCTGGACAGATGGCTGTGAGGCGGCATTCCGAGCTTTGAAAACAGCCCTGTGCAGCTCTCCGGTGTTGAGAGCCGTCGACAGCAGTCGGCCCTTCCTGGTACAGACTGACGCCAGCGAATTTGGCCTCGGTGCTGTACTCAGCCAGGTTGATTCGGGGGACCAGGAGCACCCCGTGTGTAAGGTTCTGTGTACATGTTCCTGAAACTCAGTTTGTTCGTCAGCCATTTTACTTTCTGTCTTGCTGCAGCTATCTTGCCCTCAGTCAAAATGGAGTTTCCAGCTTGCATGTTCCCGCCCTGATTCTCTCCTTTTGCTTCTTAAGCAGCCACAGCTGAGCAATCAGTGCTTCAGAATCTAGCCTGCAGTGAACCTGTGACCTGACTCCTAAAGCCTTGGACCTTGTACTCCAGCTATTCCTACTGAGGAACTCTGAAGCACTTGTGGACTCTGAACCCTGCTCTTTGAAAGACCCACGTTTGCATGGACTTACGGTAACAGAGAAGAAGATCCTGAACCTGTTGTGGAGAGTGATTGCTGAGCTTAGATTACTCTGGCCTGCTGTGTCTCCTGCTTCTGTGTCTGCAAACTGTGTGACTATTTTTGCCAACTTGTATGAAGTAATACAAGACTTTCTATATCAAACCTGTGTCTCATGTATTTTCATCGCACCCAAGCACAAGACGCTATATGAACTGTACTACATACATTACAAGATTCTGAAGCCAAAACGTTAGTGTCTGCTGGGTCTGGAAAGGCTGTGTCTGCTGTAACTGTGGATATCGGATGTCCGGTTGTACTTTCTGTGATGACAGTGGTTGTGACTTCTCACAACCATTCCAGGTGAGCAATTCCCTTAAGTGTTTTTTTTTCTGCAGTGTTACCACAGGTAAACACTATTGTTTTTTTTTTTTTTTTCTTTTCTCTTTTTTGTCTGCTGTAACTGTGGATATCAGATGTCCGGGTGAACTTTCTGTGATGATAGTGGTTGTGACTTCTCACAACCATTCCAGGTGAGCAGTTCCCTTAATTTTTTTTTCTCTCTGCAGTGTTACCACAGGTAAACACTATTGTTTTTTTTTTCTCCTCTCCTCTTCTTCCAGTACTCCTGTCTTAAAAGATCTGGAAAATGGAGGCCCGCATAAAGGAACTTTGCGGAGTGACTGATAATATCCTTGCAGATTTGCAGAATATAAAGACCCGTTTTTCAAGCCTACAGGACCTCACTAATCACAATTTGCAAGTGTTTGGACAGACTGCCCAGGATTTGCGAGCCAGGATTGAGGTTCTAGAAGAGCGAGTCCAGGCTCCTGCCGTAGCCCCGAGTTCTGGGATTCCCAAGTTGCCCCCTTTTCGTTTTGGCGGTGAACGTGAGAAATTCAGGGGATTTATTAATCAATGCAATCTTTTTTTTTCTGCACATGCTTCACAATTTCCCACTGAACGATCTAAGGTGCTTACTATAATTATGTTGCTTACCAACAAGGCTTTGATGTGGGCAAACCCTCTGATTGAGACTGAGGATGATTGTTTGAATCACCTTGATGCTTTTATTTCAGCCATGGGGCACGTGTTTGATGACCCCAATCGAGGTGCAACAGCTGAAGCAGCCATGTTAGCTTTGCGCCAAGGTAAGCACTCGGTAGCTGAATATGCCTTGGATTTCAGGAGATGGGCCCTTGATACCACCTGGGACAGTTCCGCCAAAAAATCTATTTTTCGAAAGGGGTTATCTCCACTGATTAAGGATGAACTTGCTCGTGCCGACCCTCCCACTGCGTTAGGTGACTTTATTAACTACAGCATCCGTATTGATACTCGTCTGACTGAACGCAGGCAAGAGAGATGGTTCGAATACAATCGCACTAACCTTTTCCTACCTTCCTCTCCAGCTAAGGAACCTTTGAGTAGGATTACACGGGAACCTGAACCTGAACCCATGCAGGTAGACTCTTTACAACGACGGGTTAGCGATGCACGCAAGGAACATCGTTTTAAGGAGAATCTATGTTTCTATTGTGGTAAGTCAGGGCACTTCATTATAAACTGCCCCAGCCGTTCTCGTAAGACTACTGCAGCACTCATTCATTGTGAGTGTTGCGAGAGGGGATCTGTCAGGTCCGAGCCTCAGGCTCCAGAGAGATCTGCAGCAACAGATCTTGATTTCTCGGACTTAAACTCCGTTACCTCTGAGGACGTTGACTGTGTAAACGCTGCCATTTTTCAAGTTTCCTCAGCGGTGTCCCAGCTGAGTTGTAAGAAAAACAATTCTCATTGCTTTCTTTCCATCAAACTCTGGGTTGACTCAGCTTGGGTGTCTAGCTCTGCTATGATCGACTCAGGGGCAAGTGGAAATTTTATGGATGTCTCCTTTGCTCTGAAACAGGGGATACGTTCAGTGAAGAAGGCTACTCCAGTACAGATGGAAACTGTGGATGGCTCCCTGCTGACCTCTGGACCAGTGGATCAGGAAACAGAGCCTTTGAGGGTTCTTATGGGTAAAGATCATCAAGAGAAACTGTCCTTTATGCTTATCTCTTCTCCCCACTTTCCCATTATTCTAGGGCTACCATGGCTGCAGGCTCAGAATCCTACCATTAACTGGGAGACCAAGGAATTACACTTTCCAGAGAAACAGATGAGTCCAAAAGTTTCAGCTTGCTCTGTTCCTAAAGGAACCATGTCAGTCCCTGAACTACCAGCTGTATACCAGGACTATGTGGATTTATGTGACAAGAAGAACGCTGACCAGCTTCCTCCTCACCGTCCATATGATTGTCCAATTGAATTATTGCCTGGAGCAGAGATACCTTTTGGTAAGATCTACCCCTGGCGGGGCCCGAGCTAAAGGCTTTAAAGGATTACATAGACGAAAATCTAGCCAAGGGCTTCATACGCCCCTCTTCATCTCCTGCAGGTGCACCCATCTTCTTTGTAAAGAAGAAAGATGGATCTCTGAGACCATGCGTAGACTATAGGGAACTCAATAAGGTTACTATTAGAAACCGTTATCCATTGCCTTTAATCCCTGAGTTATTGGAGAGAGTGCGACATGCCAAAATTTTTTCTAAACTAGATCTTCGTGGGGCCTATAACTTAGTCCGTATTAGACCTGGGGATGAATGGAAGACTGCTTTCAGGTCACGCTATGGACACTTTGAATATCTAGTTATGCCTTTTGGTCTGAGTACCGCCCCAGCCACTTTCCAACACTTGGTGAATGACATCTTCAGGGATCTCCTAGATACATTCGTGGTAATTTATTTGGATGATATTCTAATTTTTTCTAACTCCACAGAGGAACATCATGGACATGTGAGAATGGTCTTGGAACGTCTAAGACAAAATCATCTTTACATCAAACTTGAAAAGTGTGAATTCCATAGGACCGAAATTCAATTTCTGGAGTATGTACTGTCTACACAAGGAATTAGTATGGATGGAAGCAAAACCCAAGCCATCAAGGATTGGCCAAGTCCTAGAAATGTGAAGGAGGTACAGCGCTTCATCGGGTTTGCCAACTTCTATAGACGTTTCATTAGAAATTTCTCTGAGGTAGTGTCACCTATCACCCAACTTACCCGGAAAGAGTCTAGGTTCTCCTGGACTCCCCAAGCCCAGGAAGCATTTTCCCGTCTAAAAGATAAATTTACCACCGCACCTATCTTAGTACATCCCAACCCCGAGCTTGCCTTCATAATAGAGGTGGATGCTTCAGACTGTGCCGTTGGAGCTATACTCTCTCAGAGAACAGGTGAGAAGAATGTCTTGCATCCCTGTGCCTTCTTTTCCCAGCAGTTGTCTTCGGCTGAGAGGAACTACGATGTGGGCAATAGAGAGTTGTTGGCCATTATTGCCGCCTTCAAAGAATGGAGACACCTTCTTCAGGGAGCTGCACAGCAAATAGTCGTCCTGACAGACCATCGTAACCTTGAGTTTATCAGGTCGGCTAAGTGCCTGACTCCTCGCCAGGCTCGCTGGAATCTTTTCTTAAACCAATTTAATTTTATCATTTCTTATAGACCAGGATCACGCAATGGAAAGGCTGATGCACTCTCTAGGATTTACTCAGCAGAAACACGTCCAATTACTCCTCCTAAGACTATTCTTCCTGACTCTAGATTCCTAGGAGTAATTCATAATCAAGACCTACTTAAGGACATCAAGGAAGCATACCATGCGGATTCCTTTTTGGCACAACCCCCAAGGGACGTAAGTCTTGTCTTTAAGAATGGTGTGTGGATTCAGGGACAACGCCTGTATATTCCTGAAACAGTCAGATTGAGAGTATTGCAACTCATTCACGATTCCAAGATAGCTGGGCATAGAGGAATTCTAAAGACACAGGAATTTCTCTCTCGTTTCTTTTGGTGGCCCATTTGCAGGAAGGATGTTTTAAACTATGTCACTTCATGTGAAGTCTGTGCAAGATGCAAAACACCTCGCTCCTCACCAACTGGTCTGTTACAGCCTCTTCCCACCCCGTCCCGCCCGTGGGGATCCATTTCTATGGACTTCATTGTGGAGTTACCAACCTCTCAAGGGAAGAACACCATTCTAGTGGTGGTTGACCGTCTAACAAAGGCAGCTCATTTTATCCCTTGTGTCGGCTTACCCACTGCAAAACAGACATCAGATTTGATGATTAAAGATGTGTTTCGCTTACATGGAGTACCGGATGAGGTTATTTCAGATCGAGGGGTGCAATTCACTTCTAGGTTTTGGCAAAATTTCTGTGCAGCATTGGACATTAAAGTAAACCTTTCTTCTGCTTTTCATCCCCAGACTAATGGACAGACCGAACGAACCAATCAAACCCTGGAGCAGTATCTCCGCTGCTTTATCTGCCACCTACAGGATGATTGGGTGGATCTACTTCCATTAGCTGAGTTCTTGTATAACAACTCTCAGAGCGCCTCCACTAAGCAGTCTCCTTTTTACTCCAATCTAGGTTATCATCCTAACATTCTTCCTCGATTTCCCATAGAAACGCCTTTACCAGCAGTGGCTGAAAGAATCACGTCTTTACAGAAGAATATGGATCTTCTAAAGGAGAATCTGGAATCGGCTCAGGAAAGGTACAAGAAAGCAGCAGATAAATTTCGTAAACCTGCACCAGCTTTCAAGGTAGGAGACTTGGTCTGGCTGTCAACCAGAAATCTTAAGGATTCCATCGTCTAAGTTGGGACATAAGTACATTGGACCCTATAAAATCAGTAAAATTATAAGTGCCGTTGCTTGTCATCTTCAACTGCCCAGAACTATGAGAATTCACCCTGTCTTTCATGTATCCCTACTAAAGGCTGCGACACCCAATACGTTTCCTGGACGTTCTTCTCCTTGCCCTGACCCAGTGCTAGTCGATGGTCAGGAAGAATTTGTGGTGGAAAGGATTTTAGATTCCAGGTTGTATAGAAATCAGTTACAATATCTGATTAAATGGCAGGGCTACCCAGTGGAGGACAACTCATGGGAACCAGTCAATAACGTTAATGCTCCTCGCTTGCTCCGTCAGTTTCATCAGAGGTACCCACACAAGCCTGGCCTGAGGTCATCCGGAGGTTGTCCCTAAGGGGGGAGTAATGTAAGGTTCTGTGTACATGTTCCTGAAACTCAGTTTGTTCGTCAGCCATTTTACTTTCTGTCTTGCTGCAGCTATCTTGCCCTCAGTCAAAATGGAGTTTCCAGCTTGCATGTTCCCGCCCTGATTCTCTCCTTTTGCTTCTTAAGCAGCCACAGCTGAGCAATCAGTGCTTCAGAATCTAGCCTGCAGTGAACCTGTGACCTGACTCCTAAAGCCTTGGACCTTGTACTCCAGCTATTCCTACTGAGGAACTCTGAAGCACTTGTTGACTCTGAACCCTGCTCTTTGAAAGACCCACGTTTGCATGGACTTACGGTAACAGAGAAGAAGATCCTGAACCTGTTGTGGAGAGTGATTGCTGAGCTTAGATTACTCTGGCCTGCTGTGTCTCCTGCTTCTGTGTCTGCAAACTGTGTGACTATTTTTGCCAACTTGTATGAAGTAATACAAGACTTTCTATATCAAACCTGTGTCTCATGTATTTTCATCGCACCCAAGCACAAGACGCTATATGAACTGTACTACATACATTACACCGTGTTGTACCTGAGCCGGAAACTTCTGCCAAGGGAAGTGGCATACTCCACCATCGAGAAGGAGTGCCTGGCCATGGTCTGGGCACTGCAACGTTTGCAGCCCTACCTGTACGGGCGCACCTTCAAGGTGGTCACCGACCACAACCCTCTGAGCTGGCTGCACACAGTGTCCGGAACCAATGGTAGGTTGCTACGCTGGAGCCTTGCCCTGCAGCAGTATGATTTTGCCGTACAACACAAGAAAGGCAGTGATCATGGGAATGCTGATGGGTTGTCCCGACGTGGCGAACCCGCTGAGGTGCGCATGGCGGATTACCGAGAGGTCATGCCTCCGTAGCGCCCTCTAAGGGGGGGAGGTGTGATGATCCTGCAAGCTCCTTATCCTGTACTTCTCTAGAAGTCTCCACAGCTACTGCATTCATTAGGCTTTGCAGCCTGTGGGCTTCCCCCCCCCCTTCAGCTCACTACACACTCTGTGTAATCTGATTCCAGGTGGCTAGCCCCCACAGGGAGGCCGGCTGAAAGCGGCTGACAAACCACATGGTCTGTTCCTTTGTTGTATGGTAGTTATTCAAGGTCAAATATCTTGGCTCCTGTGTATGTTATAAGTATGCAATTTTAATATCTGCCAATTCATCGGTGAATCCAGGGATCAGTGAAGTTTCTAAGCGCTGGCACCAGCAGAACCTAAGAAACAGATTTCTGCTTAGCCGATCCACCCAGGCACTCTGCGTTTAGACTTAAATGCACGCCAACATCTTGCGGAGTACAATGGTATGCTCTGCATCGCTGTATGAGACTCCATCTCTTATTTATGAAAGTTTTGAGTTTTCTGAACTAAGAGTAACCCTTAGAGCAAGAGGAGGACCCTGGTAACTCCACCCCGTTTATGATGTCACGGCCACAGGTCTATAAGGTAGGGGCCAGGTATTCTGGCTTAGATCTGCCCCGGACACCAGACTTATAGCAGCTCTGTGATGCATTGTGATGTCTCCCCTCCCCCGACCGCATGGCTTGCCTACTATGATCTAAGAACTGTAAGTTGATCTTCCTTATGTTAACCCCTTTTATTTTCTAATTGTCTTGTACATAACTATATTGCCTCAGCTTGTTACATCTTTTTATATTATATAAGCACTGCCTGTCTTTTTAAGGAATAAACCTATAAATTTATTAGTTTGTTTCTCCTGCTCTATAAACGAATTTGCACGTGCCTGAAGCACTACGCTACTGTTTTGGGGTTGCTACGAACCCTCTTGATAAATTGTTCAGTAAGAAAAACCGTAGCTGGTGGCAGCTTAAAAGAAGGGGGTGTTAAGTGTTGACATATGGGGTGGCGTTGGCAGTGACGGAGCGGGTATTATAAGTGTATTACCCGGCTGCGGCTCGGAGTAATTATAATTCCCTCACTGCAGCGTGCCCAATAGCCAGCACACATCCAAGTGACCCGTCTGGAGACTGATTATCTAGGTGCAGTTCCCTGACTGACCTGAGGGTAAGGGGGGCGCCAGAGAGCTGCAAGTTCCTAAGTGGAAGTGGGATAATTATAAATCCCTGCAGTTTACCGGGTCGGACGGCAGCAGCCGTCGTGTGTGTGCACCGTTTCATCACATATTGGTGGCAGCGGTGGGATCACAAGCCGTGATACCCCGGGCTACCGTGTGGCGGACCGTGTGCCCGTTCATCACAGCACCAGGTCCCACCCTCCACGACACCCAGGTGAAATTCCTGCTGTATGCAGATGACCTGCTGCTTCTGTCACCAACCGAGAAAGGCCTCCAAGACAACCTGAAAATCTTAGAGAAATTCAGCTCCACCTGGGCACTACCGGTCAACCTAAAGAAAACCAACATCATGGTGTTCCAGAGGAGAAAGAGAAAATTAGACCAGCACCCTTCATTTGTCCTCAACAACTGCGCCCTTACAGGAACAGACAAATATACCTACCTGGGCCTAGAGATTCACCGGTCAGGAAGCTTCAAACAAGCCATAGAGACCCTGAAAGACAAGGCATGTAAAACCTTCTATGGCATCCGAAGGAAACTTTACCATCTGAAGCCACCAGTGAGGGTCTGGTTAAAAATCTTCGACTCGGTCATCGCCCCAATCCTCCTGTATGGCAGTGAAGTCTGGGGTCCTCACACCTACCCAGACTGATCAAGATGGGATTCCAGCCCAACAGAAATATTCCACCTGGAATTCTGCAAGCACCTTCTCCAAGTCCATCGGAGCACCTCCAACAGTGCCTGCCGGGCCGAGCTGGGCAGATTCCCTCTACACCTAACGGTTCTAAAGAGGGCACTGTCATTCCGGGCTCACCTACGTAGGAGCAATCCAAGCTCCCATCACCATAAAGCCCTGACACACGTAGGTGAAACAGAAAAACTAGGACCCTCGGAACAGCTCACCCAAACCCAACCTGACCAGAACACCAATCACAACAACCTGACAAAAGCCGAAATCAGGAAGATGGTAGACGAAGGCCAGGAGAGGTATGTCAGTGACTGGAAGAACGACATCATCAGCTCCCAGAAACTGACCATGTACCGGAGTCTACAGAGAGACTACAGTCTGGCCCCATACCTGGAGAAACTCCCGGACCTCAGAGACCGCCAGATCCTGAGCCGGTATAGACTCAGCGCTCACAGTCTGGCCATCGAATCCGGCCGACACAGGCAGAGCTACAAGCCCAGGGAGGAAAGACTATGCCAACACTGTGACCAGGAGGCCATAGAGGACGAAACCCACTTCCTGCTACACTGCTCCAAATACTCAGCAGTGAGGGACACTCACTTCAGGAGACTCTCACATCTCTTCCCGGATTTCATCACCATGAAGGAGGAAGAGAAAACCCATATCTTGCTGGGGGAAGAAGAGAGAGCAGCGGAGATAGCAGCGCGGTATGTGAGTGAATGTCATAGACTGCGAGAAAGAGAACTATGATATGCCATGGACTTCTATAGCCCCCACCCGGATCTGCCCCCATCACCCCTCCCTATGCCATGGACTTTTATAGCCCCCACCATGGACCTGCGCCCCCATCACCCCTCCCTATGCCATGGACTTCCATAGCCCCCACCCTGGATCTGCCCCTACTCAACATCCCTATCCCTATTCCCCTTTTGTACACTTGCTTTGGCAAAACTAATGTGTATTTAGTCCTGCCAATAAAGCTTCTTTGAATTTGAATTTGTAATATATACCTGACAGGAGCCCGTACAGTCTATATCTACAGTAATATATACCTAACAGGAGCCCATACAGTCTATATCTACAGTAATATATACCTGACAGGAGCCCATACAGTCTATATCAACAATAATATATACCTGACAGGAGCCCATACAGTCTATATCTACAGTAATATATACCTGACAGGAGTCCGTACAGTCTGTATCTACAATAATATATACCTGACAGGAGCCCATACAGTCTGTATCTACAGTAATATATACCTGACAGGAGCCCGTACAGTCTGTATCTACAGTAATATATACCTGACAGGAGCCCGTACAGTCTATATCTACAGTAATATATACCTGACAGGAGCCCATACAGTCTGTATCTACAGTAATATATACCTGACAGGAGCCCATACAGTCTATATCTACAGTAATATATACCTGACAGGAGCCCGTACAGTCTGTATCTACAGTAATATATACCTGACAGGAGCCCATACAGTCTGTATCTACAGTAATATATACCTGACAGGAGCCCGTACAGTCTTTATCTACAGTAATATATACCTGACAGGAGCCTGTACAGTCTATATCTACAATAATATATACCTGACAGGAGCCCATACAGTCTGTATCTACAATAATATAAACCTGACAGGAGCCCGTACAGTCTGTATCTACAGTAATATATACCTAACAGGAGCCATACAGTCTGTATCTACAGTAATATATACCTGACAGGAGCCATACAAGTCTATATCTACAGAAATATATACCTAACAGGAGCCCATACAGTCTGTATCTACAGTAATATATACCTGACAGGAGCCCATACAGTCTATATCTACAGTAATATATACCTGACAGGAGCCCATACAGTCTATATCTACAATAATATATACCTGACAGGAGCCCATACAGTCTATATCTACAATAATATATACCTGACAGGAGCCCATACAGTCTATCTACAGTAATATATACCTGACAGGAGCCCATACAGTCCATATCTACAGTAATATATACCTGACAGGAGCCCATACAGTCTATATCTACAGTAATATATACCTGACAGGAGCCCGTACAGTCTATATCTACAATAATATATACCTGACAGGAGCCCATACAGTCTATCTACAGTAATATATACCTGACAGGAGCCCATACAGTCCATATCTACAGTAATATATACCTGACAGGAGCTCGTACAGTCTATATCTACAATAATATATACCTGACAGGAGCCCATACAGTCTATATCTACAATAATATATACCTGACAGGAGTCCATACAGTCTATCTACAGTAATATATACCTGACAGGAGCCCATACAGTCCATATCTACAGTAATATATACCTGACAGGAGCCCATACAGTCTATATCTACAATAATATATACCTGACAGGAGCCCATACAGTCTATATCTACAATAATATATACCTGACAGGAGCCCATACAGTCTATCTACAGTAATATATACCTGACAGGAGCCCATACAGTCCATATCTACAGTAATATATACCTGACAGGAGCCCATACAGTCTATATCTACAGTAATATATACCTGACAGGAGCCCGTACAGTCTATATCTACAATAATATATACCTGACAGGAGCCCATACAGTCTATCTACAGTAATATATACCTGACAGGAGCCCATACAGTCCATATCTACAGTAATGTATACCTGACAGGAGCTCGTACAGTCTATATCTACAATAATATATACCTGACAGAAGCCCATACAGTCTATATCTACAATAATATATACCTGACAGGAGTCCATACAGTCTATCTACAGTAATATATACCTGACAGGAGCCCATACAGTCCATATCTACGTATATTACCTGACAGGAGCTCGTACAGTCTATATCTACAATAATATATACCTGACAGGAGCCCGTACAGTCTATATCTACCGTAATATAAACCTGACAGGAGCCCGTACAGTCTATATCTACAATAATATATACCTGACAGGAGCCCATACAGTCTATATCTACAGTAATATATACCTGACAGGAGCCCATACAGTCTATATCTACAGTAATATATACCTGACAGGAGCCATACAGTCTATATCTACAATAATATATACCTAACAGGAGCCCATACAGTCTATATCTACAATAATATATACCTGACAGGAGCCCATATAGTCTATATCTACAATAATATATACCTGACAGGAGCTCATACAGTCTATATCTACAATAATATATACCTGACAGGAGCCCATACAGTCTATACAGTAATATATACCTGACAGGAGCCCATACAGTCAATTCAATTCAAATAAGCTTTATTGGCAGGACTAAATACACATTAGTTTTGCCAAAGCAAGTGTACCAAAGGGGAATAGGGATAGGGATGTTGAGTAGGGGCAGATCTAGGGTAGGGGCTATGGAAGTCCATGGCATAGGGAGGGGGATGGGGGCAGATCCGGGGTGGGGGCTATAGAAGTCCATGGCATAGGGAGGGGGGATGGGCGCAGGTCCGGGGTGGGGGCTATAGAAGTCCATGGCATAGGGAGGGGTGATGGGGGCAGATCTGGGGTGGAAGCTATAGAAGTCCATGGCATAGGGAGGGGGGATGGGGGCAGATCCGGGGTGGGGGTATAGAAGTCCATGGCATATCATAGTTCTCTTTCTCGCAGTCTATGACATTCACTCACATACCGCGCTGCTATCTCCGCTGCTCTCTCTCTTCTTCCCCAGCAAGATATATGTTTTCTCTTCTTCCTTCATGGTGATGAAATCCGGGAAGAGATGTGAGAGTCTCCTGAAGTGAGTGTCCCTCACTGCTGAGTATTTGGAGCAGTGTAGCAGGAAGTGGCTTTCGTCCTCTATGGCCTCCTGGTCACAGTGTTGGCATAGTCTTTCCTCCCTGGGCTTGTAGCTCTGCCTGTGTCGGCCGGATTCTATGGCCAGACTGTGGGCACTGAGTCTATACCGGCTCAGGATCTTGCGGTCTCTGGGGTCCGGGAGTTTCTCCAGGTATGGGGCCAGTCTGTAGTCTCTCTGTAGACTCCGGTACATGGTCAGTTTCTGGGAGCTGATGATGTCGTTCTTCCAGTCACTGACATACCTCTCCTGGCCTTCGTCTACCATCTTCCTGATTTCAGCTTTTGTCAGGTTGTTGTGATTGGTGTTCTGGTCAGGTTGGGTTTGGGTGAGCTGTTCCGAGGGTCCTAGTTTTTCTGTTTCACCTACGTGTGTCAGGGCTATATGGTGATGGGAGCTTGGATTGCTCCTATGTAGGTGAGCCCGGAATGACAGTGCCCTCTTTAGAACCGATAGATGTAGAGGGAATCTGCCCAGCTCGGCCCGGCAGGCACTGTTGGAGGTGCTCCGATGGACTTGGAGAAGGTGCTTGCAGAATTCCAGGTGGAATATTTCTGTTGGGCTGGAATCCCACCTTGACCAGTCTGGGTAGGTGTGAGGACCCCAGACTTCACTGCCATACAGGAGGATTGGGGCGATGACAGAGTCGAAGATTTTTAACCAGACCCTCACTGGTGGTTTCAGATGGTAGAGTTTCCTTCGGATGCCATAGAAGGTTTTACATGCCTTGTCTTTCAGGGTCTCTATGGCTCGTTTGAAGCTCCCTGACCGGTGAATCTCTAGGCCCAGGTAGGTATATTTGTCTGTTCCTGTAAGGGCGCAGTTGTTGAGGACAAATGAAGGGTGCTGGTCTAATTTTCTCTTTCTCCTCTGGAACACCATCATGTTGGTTTTCTTTAGGTTGACCGGTAGTGCCCAGGTGGAGCTGAATTTCTCTAAGATTTTCAGGTTGTCTTGGAGGTCTTTCTCGGTTGGTGACAGAAGCAGCAGGTCATCTGCATACAGCAGGAATTTCACCTGGGTGTCGTGGAGCGTGGGACCTGGTGCTGTGGAAGATTCCAGAGCGGTAGCCAGCTCGTTGATGTAAATGTTGAAGAGCGTTGGACTTAGGCTGCAGCCTTGTCTGACTCCACGGCTCTGCTGGAAATAAGCCGTTCTTTTACCGTTCACACTCACACTGCAGAGGTTCTTGGTGTAGGAGCTTTTGATAACATCGTAGGTCTTTCCTCCTATTCCGCTCTCCAGCAGTTTCAGGAATAAGCCCGGGTGCCACACCGAATCGAAGGCCTTTTTTAAAGTCCACGAAACAGGCGTATATCTTCCCGTTCTTTGTATTGTGGATGTGTCTCTGAATGAGGCTGTGCAGGGTATAGATGTGGTCAGTGGTGCGGTGGTTTGGCATGAACCCTGCTTGGCTCTTGCTGAGGACGTTATGTTCGGTGAGGAAACTGAGGATCCTCTTGTTCAGGATGCTGTTGAACAGTTTCCCCAGGTTGCTGCTGACACATATGCCTCTGTAGTTGGCTGGGTCATACCTGTCCCCATTCTTGTGGATGGGTGTGATGAGGCCTTGGTTCCAGGTACGAGGGAAGTAGCCGGCACTTAGCACAATATTGAAGAGTTTAACCATTGCAGCCTGTATTTCTGGTGGGCTGTACTTCATCATTTCTGGTAGGATTCCATCCAGGCCACCGGCTTTTCTACATCTTATGGAAGAGATTCTCTCTGCTACTTCCTGTAATGTAATAGGTGTATCCACGGGGTTTTGGAAATTTTTTACTTTTTCCTCCATTGCTTTTAGTTTTGCCATTATGTTTTCCTGTTCTTGGTTTAGTTCTTCCTTTGGGATGTCTTTATAGAGGTCTCTGAAGTACTGGAGCCAGATGTTGCCATTTTGGATATGGATATTGTTTTTCTTGTCTTTTGTGCCCATGTGGTTCCATAGTTCCCAGAAGGAATTGTCTTGAAGAGCATCTTGGAGTTGGTTAAGCTTGGTAGAGATGTAACTCTGCTTCTTCCTCCTGAGGATGGTTTTGTACTGCCTTTGTATGGTTTCATAGGCTTCTCTCAGACCAGGGTGGTTGGAGTCTCTATGTTTCTTGTTTGAGGCTGTTCTCAGGGTCTTCCGTACGGCTTTACATTCTCTGTCAAACCAACCATTGATCTGTTTTTCTTTTGGTCTCTTGTAGTCGACTTTTTTAAGGTCGGACAGTCTGGCCATTGCATAGAATATATTGTTGAGGTCTTTTGTAGCTTGACTCACTCCCTTTGGGTTAGGCTGGTACTCGTGGTTGTAGAAGTGGTGGAGCATCCGCTGTATTTCAGGTCTGCTGAGAGCCTTTTTATACTTTAATGCCGACGTTTTGGACCATTTATAGGATGGAGGCCGGTTGAAGAGGCCGCTATGCTGTGGCTTTTGAGTGGGTGGTTTCTCTGTAGATTTCAAGTACAGAAGAAGTTGGCTGTGGTCTGACAGGTGCGTTTGTGGGGTGACTATGAAGGCGCTGATATTTGCCAGGTTCATATCTGTAATGGCATAATCTACTACACTCCTCCCTACATGGGAGTTTAGTGTACACCTCCCCAAAGAGTCTACTTTGGTACGTCCATTAAGAATATGAAGTCCTAAACTTCTACATACATTCAGGATCTTTTTACCACTTTTGTTGACTGTACTGTCATAGCTGTTTCTCTGTGTGTGTACTGGGTCTTGGCCGTCATTTTCTGCTCCAAATATGTAGATGTTCCCATCCATGGTCAGGAAGTCGTTTTCTCTCCCTGTTCTTGCATTGAGGTCCCCAAAGATGAGAACTTTGCCCAGGGCCTGATAGTGGGCGGCTTCTCTTTGTAAGATCTCGAAACTCTCTGGATTGAAGTAGGGGGACTCTGGCGGTGGTATATAGGTGGCGCAGAGGTGGACATCAGACTGAGAGGTGAGGATGGAGCTGCTGATCCTGATCCATATGTGGCTACCTCCTCTCTTCACCAGTTTGATGTATTGGTGGAGCTCATCTTTATACCAGATCAGTATTCCTCCTGAGCTCCGGCCCTGTTTGATGTTTTTATTTTTCAGGGCAGGGACAGAGATTTCCCTGTATCCGATGGGCACCAGGGATTCGTTTTCAGCTCTGGTCCATGTTTCCAGGATGATCTGGATGTCTATATTTTTCAGTCTTTGTATAAAGTCAGGGTCATTTGTTTTACATCCAAAGGTCGAGGTGTTGAGACCCTGAATATTCCAGCTGCTGATTGTAAGTGAAGTCATTTTTTCTCTTCGCCACGACAGCACCCACTGAGAGAGGGGATCCGCCCCTAGGAACAGGAAACCTACAGAGAGATAAAAGGGGCGGCCCCCCTCGCTCCTCAGTTGGTTTCCTGTTCCTAAGAGAGGAACCTACTGATTATGGAGCTAAGAAGAGGATACCTGGGCTATGGAACCGCCTGCGCAGTGTCTATAAGAGCGGCAGGGGTTCGGGCACCAGAGGCAGCGTCGGGGTTAACTCCCCCTCGACTGAAGTTAACCACCTGACAGAACGCTGTCATGAAGAGAACCGTATGTATATCAGGTGGTGTTTGCGAGGCCAGGAGTGATATAGCTCTGGCTCGCATATATGTGGCATGTGTGAGGCTGCCCTACCTTTAGATTGCTGGGAGCCTTGATGAAAGGAAAGATGGTGTGGAAAAGCCGCCGCCTTCCTCTGCGATGATGTGGGAGCATGACTGGAGTACCAGGGAGAGAAAAAGCGGCGCAGAACAAGCGCACGCTCCGTAATCACCGGCGATAAGTTCAGACCTCCGAGGATACCACGGAGGCAAATGGGAGTATAGAGCGGTCGCGCAGGCCCAGAAGAGGCGGAACCCGGAAGTAGAAGTGTAACACTTCCGGGTCAACGCTATGCAAAAAAAAAAAAAAAAAGGGGGAGGAAATTATGTGGGAGCTGCATAAAAGCACCGGCTATTTGGCCTCCGGTGTGCAGCAATGTCAGCGTCTGGTGACCCTGTATCGCACCTCTCTGAAGGCATGGTTAATCCACGCCGTAACAGCAGCAGTAGCAGCAAAAAAGATGAAAGTGGACGCTCCAAGCGAAGTGGTTCCACTAACAGAGATGGAGAAAAAACATCTCACTCCACACCGCAGCCAGATCCTCCAAAGCCGGTACTGTGCTGACAAAGGAGCTTCACTGGGTGAGTGCTTTTATCACACCTGTAAAGCTGATGGCCCTTCCCCCTCTTTTCTGTCTATCTTTAGGGGAAAAAGACGGCCAAATCCAAACACAAGGAATGTGCCCTATGCTCCCAACCCCTCCCAGACACATATGCTAAAAGATTGTGTCAAACATGCATTGGTCATACGCTCCAGGAAGAAAATTCTGTTAGATCAGAGGATATTCGTCTTATGATTAGAGAAGAGCTACAGGCCCTGGGAGGAGCAAGTAGTGTTACGGGAAGGAGATCCCTTAAAGAAATCACCCCGCCTAGGGTAGCATCTTCTTCAGACAGTGGAGAACTGAATTCACAAGCTTCGCAATCTGTATCCTCAGAGGAGGAAGAGGAACATACATGCTTTCCGACAGATAGCGTAAATAATCTGATTAAATCAATAAGAAACACTATGGGGTTGCCGGACGTTAAAGATCCTAAAACTCCCCAGGAAATCATGTTTTCAGGAATCTCCCAACGAAAGGGTAGAGTGTTTCCTTTAATTCCAGCCATAAAAGATCTGGTTAAAAAAGAATGGGAGAAGCAAGGGCAAAGGGGTTTTTTGCCGGCAGCATCTAAAAGACGATACCCTTTTGATGATGATGAGTTGGCCTCTTGGGCAAAAGCACCTAAAGTAGATGCGGCTGTAGCCTCGACTTCTCGCCGGTCCTCTCTGCCAGTGGAAGATTCTGGGATGTTATCAGACCCCATGGATCGGAAAGCAGACGCACTGCTTAAAAGATCATGGGAATCATGTATAGGGGCATTTAAGCCAGCTATATCGGCTACGTGTACGGGCAGAGCCTTGTTAATATGGTTAGACCAGTTAGAGGACAATATAAAAAATGGTCTATCCAGAGAGAAGCTACGTGCCTCCATTCCACTAATTAGGGGTGCAGCAGCTTTTTTGTCAGATGCTTCATTAGATTCTCTCCGCCTAGCAGCAAGAACAGCGGGTTTAACTAACGCAGCTAGAAGAGCGTTATGGCTAAAAGGCTGGAAGGGAGACACTCGATTAAATCTAAACTCTGCGCTATACCCTGCCAGGGTGAGTATCTGTTTGGTGCAGTGCTAGATGACATCCTAACCAAGGCAGCAGAAAGAAAGAAAGGCTTCCCTAATCCATAGAGTTCCGTCCTACAGGAGGTCATTCAGGAAGCCAGCGTTTGGCAGAAAAAAGGACTTTAAAGCCCAGAATCCTTGGAATAATAAGGACTTCAGGCCGAAAGGAAACTTGTTCGGTAAACGCCCCTTTAGATCAGGAGAAAAATTCCGGTAGTGTTAATCTACCTGTGGGTGGCAGACTGTTATACTTTTGCTGTCACTGGGAAAAGATCACTTCAAACCCCTGGGCCATTAATATTGTAAGATCAGGTCTAGCATTGGAATTTGTCCGGAATCCTCCGGACTCCTTTCTATTGACTTCTTTAAAGTCTCAGGCTCAACAGGAGTCATTAGAATTGGAAATTAAAGGCCTATTACATAAAAAGGTACTAGTAGAGGTTCCGATTCATCAAAGAGGGAAAGGCTTTTATTCTCCCTTGTTTCTGGTATCTAAACCAGATGGTTCATTTAGAACCATAATTAATTTAAAAAAGCTGAATACCTTTTTGAAGGCCCGGACTTTTAAAATGGAGTCTATACGGTCAGTCATAAAACTTCTGTTTCCCAGATGCTACATGGCGGTCGTGGACCTCAAGGATGCGTATTACCACCTGCCAATACAGATCTCGCATCAGCAGTTTCTACGAGTAGCAGTTATATTAGAGGGCCGAATTCGTCATCTACAATTCACGGCAATGCCCTTCGGATTATCTATGGCACCCCGCGTCTTCACCAAACTAATGCTGGAGGTGATGTCATACTTGCGAATAAAAGATACCCTGGTAATCCCATATCTGGATGATATTCTAATTGTGGGAAATTCGTATCGGCAGTGTGAGCACAGACTATCTGACGTAATCTCATCTTTGCAGAGCTTAGGTTGGCTGATAAACTGGGAAAAATCCAGGCTACACCCGGTAACCTGTCAGACGTTCCTAGGCCTTCATCTAAATTCAGTAAGTCAGAGATGCCTGCTACCAGAGGCAAAGAAATTAACTGTAATCAATAAAGTACGACTTGTAGTAAATAATCCTGTAATATCACTAAGAGCAGGCATGTCCTTGCTAGGATCGTTGACCTCTTGTATTCCGGCAGTCCAGTGGGCTCAGTTTCATACCAGAACATTGCAAAGAACCATCCTACAGGAGGAAGAAAAGCTGCAGGGACAATTAGAAAGCATGATATCCCTACCATCGGAAGTAGTCAATTCCCTAAGGTGGTGGCTGGATCCAGATAATCTTTCGGGAGGGGTTCCTTGGGTAGTGGTCCCCTCAAATATAGTAACCATAGATGCCAGTCCCTTGGGATGGGGAGCGCATTTAAAAGATTATATCGTGCAGGGAAAGTGGCCTAGATCTGAGGTAGAAGACTCGTCAAATATGAGAGAATTAAAAGCTGTATATCATGCTATATGTAACTTTTTTCCACAGCTTCAAGGAACTCATACAAGGATTCTATCAGACAACACCACCTCTGTAGCATACATAAACCACCAAGGAGGAACACGATCAGCAGCGCTCATGTCTATCGCGGGGAAAATTCTAAAAATGGCAGAAGATCATCTTGTAACGGGTCTGGTAGGTGAAACCACTGAGCTTTATTATACAAGACAGTATACTTGTAAGAGAGCAGGTGGCGCCCGGGGAATACGGACAGGAATTCACGGGAAGTGACCAGGGCAGTCTCTGGGTAGGCAGGTTGTCACGGCAAGTGACCAGGGCAGTCTCTGGGTAGGCAGGTTGTCACGGCCAGTGACCAGGGCAGTCTCTGGGTAGGCAGGTTGTCACGGCAAGTGACCAGGGCAGACTCTGGGTAGGCAGGTTGTCACGGCAAGTGACCAGGGCAGTCTCTGGGTAGGCAGGTTGTCACGGCAAGTGACCAGGGCAGTCTCTGGGTAGGCAGGTTGTCACGGCAAGTGACCAGGGCAGTCTATGAATATACAGGCTTATACGACCTGAGCTGTTGGAGCCTCCTGGTAGGCTGCAGTCTGATGGCAGATGATCGCTCCCAAGCGAGCAGGCAGGAGTCTCTGGAGTAGCCGGTGATCACTGCTGGAGATGTCCGAACCTTCGGATAAAGCTGCAGTCGGATGGCAGATGATCGCTCCCAAGTGAGCAGGCAAGAGTCTCTGGAGTAGCCGGTGATCACTGCTGATGGAGTCCGAACCCTCGGATAGAGCTGCAGTCGGATGGCAGATGATCGCTCCCAAGTGAGCAGGCAAGAGTCTCTGTAATAGCCGGGGATCACTGCAGGTGATGTCCGAACCTCCGGGGAGGGCTGCAGTCAGATGGCAGACACCAAACAGACAGGTAACAGGCAGGCAACTGGAAAAAGGAGCTGAGGGCTGAAGCAGAGTTATACAGTGCAAAAACAACATTGCTCGGGCACCTCCATTAAGGAGGAAGCCCTTAATATAGGGTGGAGTCCTCCGGCATTGGCCGGAGACTAATTTGGAAAATGCGCGCGGCTCCTTTAAGAGCGGGGGAGGGTGCGGGCGCGCGCCCTAAGTCCAGCAGCAGGGAAGGAGCTCGCGGGCCCAGCAGGACGGAAGGAGGACGCCGAGGATGCTGAGGGCGCTGAGGACGCTGGGGGCGCTGAGGACGCAGAGCGCTGGTAAGGGGAACGGCGTCCCTGCCTGGCAGAGGGCCGGGACGCCGATGCTACACATCTCTTGTCCCTATCAGCATTACATGTCAGAGGAGCAGACAATATCAAGGCAGATTTCCTCAGTCGCCATACTCTACATCAGGGAGAATGGATGCTCAGTCGCCAAATCTTCAACATGATAGCAGTCAGATGGGGCAAGCCAGAGATAGACCTGTTTGCCACAAGGGACAACAGACAAGTCGAAAGGTTTGCTTCACTGTTCAGGATGGACAGTCCGGACATACTGGATTCTTTGCAGACTCCGTGGACTTTTCGCCTAGCTTATGCCTTTCCTCCAATGATGTTACTACCAACTGTCATCCGGAAAATCAGGGAGGAAGGAGCGAGAATAATCTTAATAGCTCAGTTCTGGCCCAAGAGGCCATGGTTCTCATGGCTGAGGGCCATGTCGGTCTCGATCCATGGGTTCTTCCTTGGGACCGGGACCTTCTCTCACAAGGGCCATTTCACCACCCTCAGGTCAAAGGTCTTCGCCTCACGGCTTGGAATTTGAAAGGCAGCTATTAAAGCAAAGAGGGTTTTCAGAAGGTCTAATTGATACCCTTCTGCATAGTAGGAAAGAGATTACAACCAATATATATACTAGAACCTGGAAAAAATTCTTATCATTTCATTCAGCACACCTATCTGATGAAGTACCTATCCCGGCTATCCTAGAATTTTTGCAAAAAGGACAGGAGTTAGGTCTATCAGTAAATACGCTTAAAGTCCAAGTGTCAGCTCTAGGAGCCTTATACAGTCAGGATATAGCAGGTAATAAATGGGTGGCTCGATTTATTTCAGCCTGTCATCGAATGCAACCAGTTTATATACCGCAGATGCCATCTTGGGACTTAAACTTAGTTCTAGACGCCTTAACGGAAGGTCCATTTGAACCCATCCATTCAGTTCCAATAAAGTACATTTCATTTAAAACCATTTTATTGGTAGCCTTGGTCTCAGCGAGAAGAGTGAGTGATCTCCAGGCCTTATCGATAGATCCTCCTTTCCTATCGGTATTTCAGGACAAGATAGTCTTAAAGACAGACCCGTCTTATCTTCCTAAGGTGGCGACAAAGTTTCATAGATCCCAGGAGATTTACCTTCCTTCCTTTTATGATAGCCCCTCATCACCACAGGAAGAAAGATTCCACACTTTAGATGTTAAAAGGGCCGTCTTAGCATATCTGGACAGAACTAGACCCTGGAGGCAGAGCAGGGCTCTCTTTGTCTCGTTCCAGGGCAGCCGTAAAGGTGCAGGAGTGACGAAGAGTACGCTGTCTCGATGGATTAGAGACGCAATATCTCTGGCGTATGTGACAAAAGGGAAAGTCCCACCACAAGGCGTGAAAGCACATTCCGCACGAGCCATATCTTCCTCCTGGGCAGAAAGAGCAGATGTCCCGATTGACCTTATATGTAAGGCCGCAACCTGGGCTTCACCTTCTACCTTCTATGATCACTATAGATTAGATCTATCTTCCTCAACAGACCTAGTGTTTGGTAGATCAGTCCTTGACACGGTGGTCCCTCCCAGGTGATAGTCTCTGAAAATCTCTCAGTGGGTGCTGTCGTGGCGAAGAGAAAAAGCCGGATTACTTACCGGTAATGCTCTTTTATAGAGCCCACGACAGCACCCACTCACTTCCCTCCCCTAGTTATAGTATGCACGGTGTATTCCGTTGGGTGAAGGGCTAAATGTATGTACATAGTCTAGCAGTGTAAATATGTATATATATCTTAAACGTATTACGAAGCAAATTAACTAAAACTTGTGTGGCGGTTCCTCTCATTCTCTGTAATCCAACTGAGGAGCGAGGGGGGCCGCCCCTTTTATCTCTCTGTAGGTTTCCTGTTCCTAGGGGCGGATCCCCTCTCTCAGTGGGTGCTGTCGTGGGCTCTATAAAAGAGCATTACCGGTAAGTAATCCGGCTTTTTCTATATATCTTGTGTGTGTATACCTTGTAATGAGTATGGCTGTGTAGGACAAACTGGATTTCTGACTGTTTTGTAGGTGTGCTTAGTTCCATCCAGTCACATTAGTTTCCTGCATAGTGCGCTGAGCAGGGTCTTTACCTCATCCATATCTCTGCTCTGCGTGTATCTGTGTGGGGTCGGTGGACCCCTCCATGGAGGTCTCCTCCTCTGATGGTCTGATTTTGGGTGAAGAGCTTTGTTTCCAGCTTCTGGAGATAGGATTGGGGTTTTCTGTCTTTTTATTGTTAGGGGTCTTTCGGTGTGATGTTGGTTACTGTTGAATCCAGGCCTGGGTCCTCTGTTTAGTACGATGTCTTTCAGCTCTTTGGCCAGGAGGCTGACCCCTTGTTTGTTGAGGTGCTTATTATCATATAGGTGATGGTGGTTTATGGAAAGGTGTTGTGCCAGGGTCACGTTTGGGACAGTCTTGACCCTTTCTGTCAGTTCCATATTGATGCTTTGGGTGGTTTGCCTGGATATGTCCTTTGTTGGGAGCAGAGATGACAGAATGATTTTGCTGTCTGGGAATTTTAGTTTTGCCGTCTTTGCTAGTTGGGCTAATTGTCCTGTGATCTGCTGGTGCTGGTCTGGCAGATTGTGTGTACCTGTGTGTATAATGATATGGTTTGGGTTGGTAAACCGTGGATTATTGATGACCTCTGTCACCTGTTCAATAGTTGCACAGTGGATTTTTCTGACCCGTTTTCCTGGGAATAGCCGTTGTGCGTTTAGGTACTTCCCATTTGAGTCCATTATTAGGACGATATCAGGACTTTGTGGTGTCTGGGATGGGTTAAGTGGCTGATGGTGGGGGTCTGTGATGCTGGCTTTGCTGGTGGTTGGTTCTCTTCTCGCTGGTTCACTTTTCTTGGTTTCAGGATTATTCATATTGTTGGTTATTGCTGTGTTGTTGTTTGGCGTCTCCACATTCTGGTCAGTGGAGGCCATGTTGTCTGCTCTCTGGCTTGTTCCCATTGCCCCCTGCTGGATCAGACATTGAGGAGTCTGTGTTTTTAGCTCTGCTATCTCCTTTCTGAGTCTTTCATTGTCATTTTGTAATTCGCTCATTTCCTCTCTTATTTTCTGGAGAGCTGACTTGAACTCACATTTCAGCTTATTGATCTCATTTGTTGCTTGGTCATTTGCATTTCTATGTGAGTTTCTTTGAAGTTCTTCCTAAATTTGAACTAAGTCTCGTTCTAATTGAGATAGACAGTCTCTGATGGTCTCAGGGGAGAGGTGTGAAGTGTTGGAGGAGCTGCCCCTGGGGGTCTGTGTAGAGATGTGAGCATTACAAATGGCCTCTGGAGGTTGCTTTTTAAGGATTTGCGCCTGTTCTTTGATATCCAAAGAAAGTGCATAGTGCATTGTGCTTAACAATCAGCATCTATACTAAGTGCCTGTCCAATTGCGTGTTTGATATAAACCAAGTCTTTAAATAGTGCTCATAGGACAGCAAATTTATGGCTGGTAAAGTATTCCCATACCTCAAAGATAGGCTATACTATGTTTACAAAGCCATTTGGCTATACTAATATGAGCTGGATATGTATTCACAATTGACTGGAGGCATTATTTGAGGAGGATACTTTTGTGCTGCATTTCATGACAGATAGATATATCGTATCTTAGCAGCCCTGCTTTTCCTTGATTTATATACATGTGGCCCCATTAATGATCATTGTTATATATACCCGCATTAGGTCTGACACGTATATTTCCCTGCTGCATTTGTGGTCCCCATTTTTTGCATATATTTGTATGTGTACGTATATTTAAAATTTATTTTTAATAATTGTTCAAATAAACATCACCTTTTTATATTGAAAAACCTCTTTTTTTCTTTTTTGGAGTATATTAGTGGAGGTAATTTGTAGGCTTCATATATATGAATAAGTAATATATACCTGACAGGAGCCCATACAGTCTGTATCTACAGTAATATATACCTGACAGGAGCCCATACAGTCTAGCATCTTCAGTAGTGAGTCAGCTAGACTATGGGCTGCAGTCATGCAACTGGAAGGAGCCCATACATTCTGCTGGCTTTCATAATTTATACCTTGAAGGAGCACATACATTCTAGTGTCATGTATGGGCTGCAGTCAGGGCCAGGCAGCAGCCCATAAAGTCTGCTATCTTGAAGAATATATACCTGATAGGAGCCCATACAGTCTAGCATCTTCAGTAGTGAGCCAGCTAGACTGTATGGGTTGCAGCCAGGCACCTGGAAGGAGCCCATACAGTCTAGCATCTTCAGTAGTGAACCAGCTAGACTCTATGGGCTGCAGCCAGGACCTGGAAGGAGCCCATACAGTCTAGCATCTTCAGTAGTGAGCCGGCTTGACAGCATGGGCTGCAGCCAGGCACCTGGAAGGAGCCCATACAGTCTAGCACAGTGATGGCGAACCTATGGCACGCGTGCCAGCGAGGGCACGCAGAGCCCTCTCAGCTGGCACGCGGCCTCGCCTCTATTCCCTGACTGCAGCTCCTTCTCACATTGAGCGGAGCTGCCGCTGAGCTGAAAAATGACGCCAGCCGGCCGGCAGCGCCGCTCAATGTGTGAGAGGAAGTGAGAAGAAGGAAGCTGCCGGATCATGGAGAGCTGAGTCTGGCCGCTGTGCCTGTGAAGCTGCTGCGTGTGTGTGTGTGTGTGTGTGTGAAGCTGCTGTGTGTGTGACGCTGTGTGTATGTGTGTGTGAGATGCTGTGTGTACGTGAGACGCTGTGTGTATGTGTGTGTGTCAGACGCTGTGTGTGTGTGTGTGTGTGTGTGTGTGTGTGTGTGACGCTGTGTGTGTGTGTGTGACGCTGTGTGTGTGTGATAGATGAAGAGACGAGATCAGCGTTGGAACGGGCAGAGATGAGTAGTTTTTTTTATGCAAGGCCATTATTCAGTATGGAGCATCATGTGGGGCCATTATTCAGTATGGAGCATCATGTGGGGCCATTATACTGTATGCAGCATCATGTGGGGTCATCATACCGTATGCAGCATCATGTGGGGCCATTATACTGTATGCAGCATCATGAGGGGCCATTATACTGCATGCAGCATCATGTGGGGCCATTATTCAGTATGGAGCATCATGTGGGGCCATTATACTGTATGCAGCATCATGTGGGGTCATCATACTGTATGCAGCATCATGTGGGGCCATTATACTGTATGCAGCATCATGTGGGGCCATTATACTGTATGCAGCATCACATGGGGCCATTATACAGTATGGAGTTGTTTTTGTAATCTAAAACCTCAGTATTCCGTTTAAATTGCCGTGTTGGCACTTTGCGATAAATAAGTGGGTTTTAGATTGCTGTTTGGGCACTCGGTCTCAAAAAGGTTCGCCATCACTGGTCTAGCATATTCAGTAGTTGTCATGTGTGCATCGCCACGAAGATCGTCGCGGTTGCGCATTCTGACTTCTCACAGCTGAGTTGCTGTTTCTTTGTGTTTGGCAGTGAGGGAGTTAATTCTGTCTGTGCTCGGTTCTGGGACTGGGTGCAGTTTCTCCCGGCTGCAATTGATTATTTGTTGATTGGTTTCCTTTAAATCCCTGGTTGTCTGCTTGGGGAGTTGCCAGTGAAATTCTTCATGCAGACCACAGATAGGATTGAATCTGTATAGACTTAAGGGTATGCCACACTGAACAATATCGCTAATGGGATCGCTAAAAAACGTCACTATTTAGCGATCCCGTTAGCGATGTTGTTCAGTGCGGCATCTGCCAGCGACGAGCTTCCTGCTGTGATCTCGCTCGTCGCTGGAATCGTTCCGGACCCTATTTTCTCGTCGGCGCTCCCGCTGGGTAAGTATATATCGCTAGTGTGGCACCTTTTCTTAGCGATTTAGCGGTACTTTTGTACCGCTAAAGTCGTTAAGAAGATCGCTAACGGCGATAGCGTCGTTAACTATATCGCTAAATGTGGCCGCACTTAGCGATATAGAAACAATCCCGCTAGCGATCGCATTAGTATGCGTCGTTATCGTGATCGCTAGCGGGATTGTTTAGTGTGGCAGTCCCTTTAAGTTAAAGAGCTCCTTAGTTGTTTTAAGCTCAACTTGCTTAGAGTTTTATATCCCAGACCATTTATGTTCCTTCTGTGTTTGAGTGTGTATGCGAGTCTGTGTTTTCTCCAGTCTGTCCTATATGTCTAATCTGTGTATTTAGCAGAGATCAGCCCATATCCTTTGGTGGTAATCAGGGTCCTTCTTAGGACTGATTACAGGGTTCAGGGACTGATAGGAGACAGGGTTAGGCTGGAGACTTGGACCTCTGAACCATTATCAGTACCTCCAAGGTGAGGGATTAGTTAGGACCCCAGTTTTAGGGTCAGGTTAGACCCCGGTCCTCCTCTTTCCTGTGACAGCGTATCAAGTCCTCAAGATTAACCCTGAGTTCAACGGATATCGTGTCAGGTAAATCTATTCTATATTTACATGCTGATGTTGCTAAACTATATGTTGTATAGAGTGTTGTTTCTGTAAGAATAGTTTACTGACATCGTACACATATCATTAGACAGCGTGACAGTAGTGAGCTGTATGGGCTGCAGTCAGGCACCTGAAAGGAGCCCATACAGTCTAGCATCTTCAGTAGTGAGCCGGCTAGACTGTATGGCCTGCAGTCAGGCAACTGGAAGGAGCCCATACATTCTGCTGGCTTTAATGATTTATACCTTGAAGGAGCACATACATTTTAGTGTCATGTATGGGCTGCAGTCAGGGCCAGGCAGCAGCCCATAAAGTCTGCTATCTTGAAGAATATATACCTAGAAGGAGCCCATACAGTCTAGCATCTTCAGTAGTGAACCAGCTAGACTGTATGGGCTGCAGCCAGGACCTGGAAGGAGCCCATACAGTCTAGCATCTTCAGTAGTGAGCCAGCTAGACTGTATGGGCTGCAGCCAGGACCTGGAAGGAGCCCATACAGTCTAGCATCTTCAGTAGTGAGCCAGCTAGACTGTATGGGCTGCAGCCAGGCACCTGGCAGGAGCCCATATATTCTGCTGGCTTTAATAATTTATACCTTGAAGGAGCACATACATTCTAGTGTCATGTATGTGCTGCAGTCAGGTCCAGGCAGCAGCCCATAAAATCTGCTTTCTTGAAGAATATATACCTGACAGGAGCCCATACAGTCTAGCATCTTCAGTAGTGAGCCGGCTAGACTGTATGGGCTGCAGCCAGGCACCTGGAAGGAACCCATACAGTCTATATCTACAATAATATATACCTGACAGGAGCCCATACAGTCTATACAGTAATATATACCTGACAGGAGCCAATACAGTCTATATCTACAATAATATATACCTGACAGGAGCCCATACAGTCTGTATCTACAGTAATATATACCTGACCGGAGCCCATACAGTCTATATGTACAATAATATATAGCTGACAGGAGCCCGTACATTCTATATCTACAGTAATATATACCTGACAGGAGCCTGTACAGTCTATATCTACAATAATATATAACTGACAGCAGTCCATACACTCTCTCTACAATAATATATAGCTGACAGGAGCCCATACAGTCTATATCTACAGTAATATATACCTGACAAGGGCCAATACAGTCTATATCTACAGTAATATATACCTGAAAGGAGCCCATACAGTCTGTATCTACAGTAATATATACCTGACAGGAGCCCATACAGTCTAGCATCTTCAGTAGTGAGCCGGCTAGACTATGGGCTGCAGTCATGCAACTGGAAGGAGCCCATACATTCTGCTGGCTTTCATAATTTATACCTTGAAGGAGCACATACATTCTAGTGTCATGTATGGGCTGCAGTAAGGGCCAGGCAGCAGCCCATAAAGTCTGCTATCTTGAAGAATATATACCTGGAAGGAGCCCATACATTCTATCATCTTCAGTAGTGAGCCGGCTAGACTGTATGGGCTGCAGCCAGGCACCTGGAAGGAGCCCATACAGTCTAGCATCTTCAGTAGTGAGCCGGCTACACTTTATGGGCTGCAGCCAGGACCTGGAAGGAGCCCATACAAATTTTAGGCCACGCCCTGACCACACCCATTTCACTAGACACCCATGTCCACGCCCCGACCACACCCATTTAGCGCTGGTGATCACACTGACTGGTACTGAGGGCACAGTGACTGGTACTGTGGACACACTGGTACTGAGTAAAAGAAAGAACAGAGAGAGAAAAAAGAAAACAGAGAGAAAGGAGAGAGAAAGAAAGAGGGGAAAGCAAGAAAGAACAGAGAAAGTAGAGAGAGAAATAGACAAAGAAAGGGGAAAGAAAGAACAGAGATAGAAAGAAAGGGGAAAAAAAGAAAAAACAGAGAGAAAGAAAGATGGGAAAGAAAGAACAGAGAGAGAGAAAGAAAGAGGGAAAAGAAAGAAAGAACAGAGAAAGAAAGAAAGAGGGGAAAGAAAGAACAGAGAGAGAGAAAGAAAAAAAGAACAGAGAGAAAGAAAGAAAGAGGGGAAAGAACAGAGAGAGAGAAAAAGAAAGAGGGGAAAGAAAGAACAGAGAGATAGAGAAAAAGAAAGAAACAGAGAAAGAAAGGAAAGAAAGAAAGGAGATAGAAAGAAAGAGGGGAAAGAAAAAACATAGAGAAAGAAAGAAAAAGAACAGAGAGAAAGAAAGATGGGAAAGAAAGAACAGAGAGAAAGAAAGAAAGAACAGAGAGAGAGAAAGAAACAGAGAGAGAAAGAAATAAAGATACTATAGCAGCCCGGCTCCCATTGTAGTGCCCACCTGAGCCTCCCGGTGCAGGACATATCATGATCCGCTCACATGGCCGACATCCCCGATTCCAAGACGAGGACACGGTGAGTGCCTCCATGGTTCCGTCACAATCTCCTCCCAAAATTACCTAATTTCCGGTCATCTTGCAGCACATCACTTCTGGTGGAACATCACATGCGAGTTTTAAAGTGCTCCTCGGGGCACCGGCATGTACTCCTGTGTCCACGGGAAAAGCTTCCGGCCGGGACAGCGGGGCAGACTCTCAAAATCGGGAGAGTCCCGCTGAATTCAGGACACTTGGGAGGTATGAATGCTCCCCACCATACACCTTGTACACGCACGGCTCTGCACACCTCATACACACACGGTTCCGCTTTGTATGCCTCGTACACACACGGCTCCGCTCCGTCCACCTCGCACACACAAGGCTCCACTCAGTATACACATGGCTCCACTCCGCAAACCTTGTACACACGCATTCACGCTTTGTACACCTTGTACACACACAGGACTCCACTCCGTAAACCTTGTACACATGCGGCTTTGCAGCATACACCTCGTACACACGCTGCTCCGTTACATACACACAAGGCTCCACTCCATACACACACGGCTCTACTCCGCTCTGTACACACACGGCTCAAGCACGGAGCCCTGTGTCTACGGAGCTGAGCGGCTCAGTTCCATACACTTCGCACACACAGGGCTCCGTTTCGTACACACACAGCACTGCTACATCCACCTCGTACACACGGCTCCGCTCCATAAACCTCGTCCACACGCGGCTCAGCTCCGTAATCCTCATACAGACACACGGCTCCGCTCCATCCAACTTGTACACACAAGGCTCCATTCCGTACACACTACAGCACTGCTACATCCCCTACACTCGTCTCACGGCGCGACTCCGCTCCGTGCACCTCGTACACGCGCGACTCCGCTCCGTGCACCTCGTACACGCGCGCTCCGCTATCCCCGTGGCACCTCGTACACGCGCGACTCCGCTCCGTGCACCTCGTACACGCGCGGGACTCCGCTCCGTGCACCTCGTACACGCGCGGCTCCGCTCCGTGCACCTCGTACACGCGCGGCTCCGCTCCGTGCACCTTCCGTCTACGCCGCGGCTCCGCTCCGTGCACCTCGTACACGCGCGGCTCCGCTCCGTACACCTCGTACACGCGCGGCTCCGCTCCGTACACCTCGTACACACGGCTCCGCTCCATAAACCTCGTCCACACGCGGCTCAGCTCCGTAATCCTCATACAGACACACGGCTCCGCTCCATCCAACTTGTACACACAAGGCTCCATTCCGTACACACTACAGCACTGCTACATCCACCTCGTACACGGGCGACTCCGCTCCGTGCACCTCGTACACGGGCGACTCCGCTCCGTGCACCTCGTACACGGGCGACTCCGCTCCGTGCACCTCGTACACGCGCGACTCCGCTCCGTGCACCTCGTACACGCGCGGCTCCGCTCCGTGCACCTCGTACACGCGCGGCTCCGCTCCGTGCACCTCGTACACGCGCGGCTCCGCTCCGTGCACCTGTACACGCCGGCTCGCTCCGTGCACCTCGTACACGCGCGGCTCCGCTCCGTGCACCTCGTACACGCGCGGCTCCGCTCCGTGCACCTCGTACACGCGCGGCTCCGCTCCGTGCACCTCGTAAACGCGCGGCTCCGCTCCGTGCACCTCGTACACGCGCGGCTCCGCTCCGTGCACCTCGTACACGCGCGGCTCCGCTCCGTGCACCTCGTACACGCGCGGCTCCGCTCCGTACACCTCGTACACGCGCGGCTCCGCTCCGTACACCTCGTACACGCGCGGCTCCGCTCCGTACACCTCGTACACGCGCGGCTCCGCTCCGTACACCTCGTACACGCGCGGCTCTGCTACATGCAACTTGTACACAGTACAGCACTGCTACATCCACACTGTAAACCTGAGTCCCGACCCCCCCACACAAACTTACCCTCATCCAGCACCATGACAACCATCACAGCACAGTCCTCCACACAATGAGGCCCCTGATCATGTGACCCCGACTCCTCTCCTCCTGTGACCTCATCACAGGTCCTGTGGGCACAGAAGAGTAGACAGCAAGCAGCGTCATTGATAGCTGTGAACGGCTGAGCTGTAGAGACGGAGGGCAAGGAAAGGGTGCATGGGGGCGTGGTGGCTCATCTCACTGCGGGACATATAGTGTAGGGAGCGGGACGGGGGGGGTCAGAATCGGGACTGTCCCGCTCAATCCGGGACAGTTGGGAGGTATGCTGTAGATACAGACTGTATAGGCTCCTGTCAGGTATATATTACTGTAGATATAGACTGTATTTTCTCCTGTCATGTATATATTACTGTAGATATAGACTGTATGGGCTCCTGTCAGGTATATATTATTGTAGATATAGACTGTTTGGGCTCCTGTCAGGTATATATTACTGTAGATATAGACTGTATGGGCTCCTGTCAGGTATATATTATTGTAGATACAGACTGTATTGGCTCCTGTCAGGCATATATTATTGTAGATACAGACTGTATGGGCTCCTGTCAGGCATATATTATTGTAGATACAGACTGTATGGGCTCCTGTCAGGTATATATTACTGTAGATATAGACTGTACGGGCTCCTGTCAGCTATATATTTGTAACGAATGGAAGCGGAGGCAGAGGTGGTGAAGTTCACATTCGTATTTATTTTTTAATGTGGAACCTCGAGACCGCGGTCCGGGGGGCTCCAAAGGGGGCGTAACTAGTGAGCCCCGGGTACCCGTAGTAAGGCCCCTCGAACAGGACCAGAATGGAATACCCGGAGGACACAGGTGCTACCTCCAGTTAGACCCCGGACACGTGGCAGCTGTCCCAGAGGGACCAAAAGGGTAACAAGTATTTACAGAGTCCGTGGAAAGTTCTTGACTGAGAAGGGTAAGGTCCTGGTCCAGAACGGATGGTAGAAGGCTGGCTTCAGTGACCTTGTCACGGCCCACGGGTACGGATGGCTGATGGCGGAACGGGATGACACTTGCGCCAGTAATAGCCGAGATTGTCCAGATTAGCCAGATACGGGTTAGCAATGATCTGAGGAGACAAACAGTATCAGCGAAGCACAGAGACTGCAGACGCAGCGCAGACAGAACAGGAACAGAACTGGATGTAGCAATGATAGAACACGTTGCTCCGGCACTCCCCTAATGGTGGAGTGACCAGATATAGTACTGAGTGCGCAGCCATTGGATAATTAGCTATTTCAAAAGATGCACGCTGCCCCTTTAAGAGAGGCGGTGGGCGCGGCCTCGCGTCCTAAGCCAACTGTCTGGAGGCCTGCCAGCAGCGTGCCAGGAAGTGGAGAAGGACTCAGGACGCCGGAGAGCAGATGGGACAGGAGACCCCAGCCCACGCACAGACCGCCGCAGAGGGACAGCCCGAGGAACAGGTGAGTGAGCAGAACGGAGTGCAGAGGCAGCGCTGGGACCGGGTGTAACAATATTATTGTAGATATTGTGGTGTAGTGACCCCTGATGCAGCTAGGGGGCACTGTGTATGCTCCTCGAGATATGCATGGAAGCATGGTTTGTGTTGTGGTAAAGGACCTGTGATGAGGTCATGATCAGGTGACCTAACCATGTGATCCTGACCTCACCTATGGGCGGGGTTACGCCTATGTAATGGAGTTTGTTTGGCACCTGAGAGAGTGTGTGGGAGTCTGCCAGTGTGGACAGGCTTGCATGTGTCCAAGGCAGGACATTACAGAGAGGACTCTGTGACTGAAGAGCGAGGCTCCAGGCAGGAGCTGAAGCATTGAAGAGCTGTATTATATGTTACCATATGGTTTATGATGTATATAAACCTAAGGACTTTTTGCATAAGATCGAGTCTCCTGAATTACCTCTGAAGCAGCCGAGTGAGTGAAACCTTACAAATGGTGGATGGAATGCTGGCAGCGGCCCAAGGAGCACATGTTCCAGGACTGGGAATGAGGAATCAGAGGAGGAACGGACGGTCTGTGAAAACCGTGAGTGTGACCAGTGGTCACGAATAAACTGTGTAGATGTTTATATGTGGTGCCTCTGAAGATAAGAGGTATCTGAAGAAACTGTTAAGCAGTGGTGACAGACAGGAGTCTGTGTTATGTTGACCGGGGTCATTGAAAATGGAGAAAAAGCATGCTGATAGGATACCTCTGAGGAGGAGGTCTCCAGGAACCTGTGTGGCTGACGCCAACAGGTGACGGTCTTGACAACCGTGTTATGCTGGTCGGGATCAGTGAGAAGAATTAGTTAAAGACTGTTTTTTTTTCCTTTGTTGGATGCCTCTAAGAGGAGGTGTCCGGAAACCTGCGTGGCCAACAGGTAACAGACAGGAGTCTGTGGTGTACTGACGGGTCAGTGAGAGATTGTTTTGTCCTTGTGGGATGCCTCTATGAAAAGGAGTTATCCGGAAACCTGCGTGATCAACAGGTAACAGACAGGAGTCTGTGGTGTACTGACGGGTCAGTGAGAGATTGTTTTGTCCTTGTGGGATGCCTCTATGAAAAGGAGGTATCCGAAAACCTGAGTGATCAACAGGTAACAGACAGGAGTCTGTGTTGTACTGACGGGTCAGTGAGAAACTGTTTTTTCCTTTGTGGGATGCCTCTATGAGAGAGGAGGTGTCCGGAAAATCTCTCTGGCTGAGAGTGTAACAGACAGGAGTCTGTGTTGTGCTGACGGGTCAGTGAGAAACTGTTTTTTTTTCTGGAACACGTGTGAGGTGTTTGCTGTGGCTCGGAGGAGTCATGAAGGTGACAAGCGGCTGGCTGTGACTCGTGGGGTCACGAAGGTGACAAGCGGCAAGACAGCGCAGCGTGCAGAGACTTGTGGTAGCAGGAGCTACAGTGACTGTTGCAGCAAGAAGTTCTGCAGCAGCCGGAGCTGCAGTAACAGGAGTAGCATATGGAGGTGCTGGTTGTTGGTGGCTGCAACGGAAGCGGTGGCAGAACCAGCAGGAGCTGGTGTGGGAAAAAGAGGACAGTGTGAACCGAGGCACACAAACTCTTAAAGGGCCAGTACACGCCCTAAGTGAAAGACACTGTCTAAGAGTACTGTGTGGACTGGGGCCTGTAAGAGCCGTGGTGTGTACCCCAGTGATGGGTGGTGTCCCTAAAAGGGGAGGAGTCCCAAAAGGGGGCGGCAACCCAAAACAGGGATGGTTACCCAAAAGCGGGCGGAGTCCCAAAAGGGGCCAGTAACCCAAATTGGGATTGTGGCCCGAAAGGGGGTGGAGTCTCAAAAGGGGGTGGTAGCCCAAATCAGTAAAGTTGCCCAAAAGGGGGCGGAGTCCCGAAAGGGGGCGGTGACCCAAATTGGGATGGTGGCCAAAAGGGGCGGAGTCCCAAAAGGGGGCGGTAACCCAAATTGGGATGGTGGCCCGAAAGGGGGCGGAGTCCCAAAAGGGGGTGGCAACCCAAAAGGGGATGGTGGCCCAAAAGTGGTTGGAGATTCCAAAAGTGTGTTGTTGTTCAGAAGAGGGAGCCCCATCACAGCAGGTGGCTGTAGTGGTTCCTTGTCGTGTGATGTGTGAAAAGAAGGTAACACCTAATAGCGATAGTCCAGAGTTCCAGGTGACTGGGAGAAAGTGTGGGTCAGACCAACTCGGGGACTTGGACGTGACAAGACGTGTGACCGTGAGAAACGGTATGGCTCCAGGAAAGGGGGCAGAGACCTGTCTAAGTGGGGACGTGCTGTTCCAGGATGACAGGGGAAGGGGGAGTGACTTCTATGCAGACTGTGACTCGACCGCAAGGGAAAGTGAGTGCAGTAAGCTGGAGCTCTCTGAAGTTACCGAGAGTCGTGAGACAGTGGAAACTGCGGATGCAGGAACGGGCGGAACTCTGGAGAGGCAGAGTGTGTGTAGGCAAGAGTGCCCAGCTGAAAATGTAATTAAAGGGGTGATGGTGCGACATGTGCTGGCTAAAAGAGAGCAGGACCATGAGATAGAGCTGTTTAAAGAAACAGTGAAAGAGACAGTCGAGCGAGAAAGGGTCCTGAGACGAATGATTGAGCACAGAGTGGAGGAGCTGGAGAGGGAAGTCTCTAGGCTCAGAGATCATCTGTCAGTGTGTAAGAGTATGAACAAGGCTCTATGGAGAGAGACGGAGGTGCTCAGAGAGGCCCAAGAGAAACATCAGCAGGAGTGTCGCTGCTTGGCAGAAGAGCGAGATGAAGTTCTCCGAGAGCTCAAGATGGAGGAGGAGACTGGTGCCCAGCTCCAGAAATCTATGGAAGAAGAAATCCAGCAAGGGAAGTGCCATGCAGATGGGCACACAAGGGAGAGCGATGTCTTGGGAAACTGTACTAATGCTCGGGACCAGGAGGTCCAACAGTCTGTCCAAGAAGGTGACGGGTCGGGTTTCAAGTGTGTAATAGAGATACCCGAAGACCTGCGAGAAGTGTGTGCCAGTGAGGAGGTGCATGAGGCCTTTAGAAAGGCGGTAGAAGCATGTAGTGTGAACTGGGTGCCAAAGATGAAACAGTTAGTCATACTGTCGACTAAGGAAGTCACACTGAAGCGGATGGCTATCCTGAGAGACATGCATCTACAATGCCTCCGAACAAAACAGATGATCATGTGGAGGAATAAAGAAGCCGCTCAACGTTTGGAGCAAGCAAGAAAGGCTCAAAGTCGGCTTGGATTGGTGGAAGACATCATTCAAGTGCCCAGAGGTCTGGTGAAGAAAGTCATCGAAAGACTTGGGAAAGTGATGCAGGAGATGGTGAATAAGTCCGGTGGGACGAGAGTCAGGATTCCGGCTGATGACGAAGTCCAGGTCAGGGGTGAAGATGGGATGGTTCCATTCCTCGTTGTCGGATCCAGGGAGAGCCTTGGGAATATCCGGATGCTCCTGGAGTATCGTGTGTCATACTTGAGAGAAGTAGAGCAGCTACGACTGGAGAGGGAGCAGGTCAACAGAGAGCTGCAGGAAATGGAAAGAAGATGGCCGCCACCTTCAATCCGTAGTGTTGAGAGGCGAAGAGCGCCTGATGGAAGAGGTAGAAATAGTGATGCCTCAGTTAGCTCAGTGATGAGTGACCTAAGCAGGAGAACCTGTGGTGGACGAGCTGAAAAGGACTCAGACCAGACAGGACGTATGGGTGCAGGGGAATTGCGACGCCGTACTGACCGCTGGGGAGGCGGGTGGTCTGACAGAGGGCCCGACTTAGCCAGACGGTTTGACTGGCAGAGACGACCGAGAAGGATCTCTGGTCGGGTAACAAGTGTTCAACCCCACAAGTTTGAACAGAGGGGGGAGGTATATGGTGTAGTGACCCCTGATGCAGCTAGGGGGCACTGTGTATGCTCCTCGAGATATGCATGGAAGCATGGTTTGTGTTGTGGTAAAGGACCTGTGATGAGGTCATGATCAGGTGACCTAACCATGTGATCCTGACCTCACCTATGGGCGGGGTTACGCCTATGTAATGGAGTTTGTTTGGCACCTGAGAGAGTGTGTGGGAGTCTGCCAGTGTGGACAGGCTTCCATGTGTCCAAGGCAGGACATTACAGAGAGGACTCTGTGACTGAAGAGCGAGGCTCCAGGCAGGAGCTGAAGCATTGAAGAGCTGTATTATATGTTACCATATGGTTTATGATGTAATAAACCTAAGGACTTTTTGCATAAGATCGAGTCTCCTGAATTACCTCTGAAGCAGCCGAGTGAGTGAAACCTTACAATATAGACTGTATGGGCTCCTGTTAGGTATATATTACTGTAGATAGACTGTATGGGCTCCTGTCAGGTATATATTACTGTAGATATAGACTGTATTGGCTCCTGTCAGGTGTATATATTATTGTAGATATAGACTGTATGGGCTCCTGTCAGGTATATATTACTGTAGATATAGACTGTACGGGCTCCTGTCAGCTATATATTATTGTAGATATAGACTGTATGGGCTCCTGTCAGGTATATATTACTGTAGATATAGACTGTATGGGCTCCTGTCAGGTATATATTACTGTAGATATACAGTGCCTACAAGTAGTATTCAACCCCTGCAGATTTAGCTGGTTTGATAAGATGCAAATAAGTTAGAGCCTTCAAACTGCAAACGAGAGTAGGATTTATTAACAGAAGCATAAATCTTACAAAACAAAAAGTTATGTTGCTCAGTTGAATTTTAATAAATTTTAAACATAAAAGTGTGGGTCAATTATTATACAACCCCTATGTTTAATATTTCGTGGAATAACCCTTGTTTGCAATTAGAGGTAATAATCGTCTTTTATAAGACCTGATCAGGCCGGCACAGGTCTGTGGAGTTATCTTGGCCCACTCCTCCATGCAGATCTTCTCCAAGTTATCTAGGTTCTTTGGGTGTCTCATGTGGACTTTAATCTTAAGCTCCTTCCACAAGTTTTCAATTGGGTTAAGGTCAGGAGACTGACTAGGCCACTCCAACACCTTGACTTTTTCCCTCTTGAACCAGGCCTTGGTTTTCTTGGCTGTGTGCTTTGGGTCGTTGTCTTGTTGGAAGATGAAATTACGACCCATCTTAAGATCCTTGATGGAGGAGCGGAGGTTCTTGGCCAAAATCTCCAGGTAGGCCGTGCTATCCATCCTCCCATGGATGCGGACCAGATGGCCAGGCCCCTTGGCTGAGAAACAGCCCCACAGCATGATGCTGCCACCACCATGCTTGACTGTAGGGATGGTATTCTTGGGGTCGTATGCAGTGCCATCCAGTCTCCAAACGTCACGTGTGTGGTTGGCACCAAAGATCTCGATCTTGGTCTCATCAGACCATAGAACCTCGAACCAGTCTGTCTCAGAGTCCTCCAAGTGATCATGAGCAAACTGTAGACGAACCTTGACATGACGCTTTGAAAGTAAAGGTACCTTACGGGCTCGTCTGGAACGGAGACCATTGCGGTGGAGTACGTTACTTATGGTATTGACTGAAACCAATGTCCCCACTGCCATGAGATCTTCCCGGAGCTCCTTCCTTGTTGTCCTTGGGTTAGCCTTGACTCTTCGGACAAGCCTGGCCTCGGCACGGGAGGAAACTTTCAAAGGCTGTCCAGGCCGTGGAAGGCTAACAGTAGTTCCATAAGCCTTCCACTTACGGATGATGCTCACAACAGTGGAGACAGGTAGGGCCAATTCCTTGGAAAGGGTTTTGTACCCCTTGCCAGCCTTGTGACCCTCCACGATCTTGTCTCTGATGGCCTTGGAATGCTCCTTTGTCTTTCCCATGTTGACCATGTATGAGTGCTGTTCACAAGTTTGGGGAGGGTCTTAAATAGTCATAAAAGTCTGGCAAAAGAGATCATTAATCCACACATGTGAAGCTCATTATTCTTGGTGCCTGAACTACTTCTTAATACTTTAGGGGGACCAAACAGAATTCTTGTGGTTTGAGGGGTTGAATAATAAATGACACTCTGAATTAACTTTTAACGTTTTTAAAAAAAAAAAATTAAAACAAAAATTTTTGCAGCAGTGCATTTCCCACTTCCAGGCTGATCTACAGTACAAATGTCACAATGCCAAGTTAATTCCGCATGTGTCAACCAGCTAAATCTGCAGGGGGTTAAATATTACTTGTAGGCACTGTAGACTGTATGGGCTCCTGTCAGGTATATATTACTGTAGATATAGACTGTATGGGCTCCTGTCAGATATATATTATTATAGTATAGACTGTATGGGCTCCTGTCAGGTATATATTACTGTAGATATAGACTGTACGTGCTCCTGTCAGGTATATATTATTGTAGATATAGACTGTACGGGCTCCTGTCAGGTATATATTACTGTAGATATAGACTGTATGGGCTCCTGTCAGGTATATATTACTATCAAAAAGGAGAAACTAGGAAGTTTACAACCATAAAAACATAATTTTTATTGAGAAAATATTTTTTAAAAATAATGATAAAATATACATATACATGGGGATAACAAAATGTTTTGTTGTCCCCATGTATATGTATATTTTATCGTTATTATTATTTTATCATTATTTTTTTAAATATTTTCTCAATAAAAATTATGTTTTTATGGTTGTAAACTTCCTAGTTTCTCCGTTTTGATATTCAATTATTTGGGAAGTGCCATTGAGACTAGGCAATGTTTTCTTATGTGATTTCTAGGTACCGTATATACTCATGTATAAGCCGACCCATGTATAAGCCGACCCCCCTAATTTTGCCCAAAAAACTGGGAAAACTTATTGACTCGCGTATAAGCCTAGGGTGAAAAATGATTATGCCCCCATATGATGTTCCACAGATTATGCCCCCATATGCTGCACAGATTATGCCCAATATGCTCCAGATTATGCCCCATATGTTCCACAGATTATGCCCCCATATGCTCCAGATTATGCCCCATATGTTCCACAGATTATGCCCCCATATGTTCCACAGTTTATGCCCCCATATGCTCCAGATTATGCCCCCATATGTTCCACAGCTTATGCCCCCATATGCTCCAGATTATGCCCCCATATGTTCCACAGCTTATGCCCCATATGCTCCAGATTATGCCCCCATATGTTCCACAGTTTATGCCCCATATGCTCCAGATTATGCCCCCATATGTTCCACAGATTATGCCCCCATATGCTCCAGATTATGCCCCCATATGTTCCACAGCTTATGCCCCATATGCTCCATATTATGCCCCATATGATGCACAATTATGCCCCATAGTATAGGCCTCATATGCTGCTGCTGCAAAAAAAAAAAAAAAAATGACATACTCGCCTCTCGTCGCTGGGGGCCAGGTGCCGGTGTCCTGAGCAGGCGGTGACAGCGGCGCGCTATGGGGGCCAGGTGCCGGTGTCACCACTCGCTCAGGACCCCGGCACCTGAGATATTTACCTGTCCTCTCTGCACTGCTGTGCTGCTCCCTCGCAACGGTGGAGAGAGGACAGGTAAATATAGCTATACTCACCCCTCCGCCGCGCGTCCCTGCAGCCTCTCCTCTTCTCCCGGCGCTCTCCGCAGTGCTTCAGTCCTGCAGCGGTCACGTGCTACCGCTCATTAAAGTCATGAATATGTGCATATTCATGACTTTAATGAGCGGTGCCATGTGACCGCTGCAGGAAGGAGCCGGAGATCGTGGGAGAAGCAGGGGGGCTGCAGAGACCGCGCCTGCGGAGGGGTGAGTATGATCCCGCTCCCCCTCCCCGACATCCCCGTATATGACCCGCGTATAAGCCGAGAGGGGGACTTTCAGCCCTAAAAAATGGGCTGAAAATCTTGGCTTATACATGGGTATATACGCAGGGGTGGGATTCAAATTTTTAACAACAGGTTCTGTGTTTGTGCGTCGGTAAACCACACCCATTTTTAAGCCACACCCATTTTAAGCCACACCCATTTTGAAGCCACACCCCCCGAAGCCTGCGAAATGGGATTCCCTCAAGAGGTTCTGCAGCAGCTGGGTTGTGATTCATACATATATGTTCCCTCCGCAGCTGCAGAACCTCTTTTTAAAGAAGGGGGGAGGTATAGCTAGTCAGAGGCTGAAGGATTACATCACTGCTCCCCACGTTCTGCTGGGACTTGTAGTCCTGGAGGAACTGCAGGATCCAGGTGTGATTCATTTTTTCCACATAAAAGGTTTTAGGCAAAAACAGGTTCTGCAGAAGCAAGGCAGCCCCTCATAGCTTCACAAAAACCACTCCACTCTCCTTCCCTTCCCTCTTTAAAATGAGGTTCTGCAGCATCTAAGGAGACGCAGGCAAGAAGGAAGGGCTCCTGGCACTGAATGTGCCTAAATAATACAGTGCCCAAATAATACAGTCAGAGTGCCCAAATAATACCATCACATAATGCTCAAACAATACAGTGCCCAAATAATATCATCACATAGTGCTCATATAATACCTCATACAGTGCCCAAATAATACAGTGACATACTGCCCAAATAGCACATACTGCCCAAATAGTCTCCAGGCCAGGTCAGCCCCAGGCAGCGCCGCAGCTCAGGCAGCTGCTCACACTGTCATACAGTGCTGAGGGCCCACTGCCCAGACCCAAATAATACAGTGACATACTACACTCACTGCCCAAATAGCACATACTGCCCAAATAGTCTCCAGGCCAGGCCAGCCCCAGGCAGCGCCGCAGCTCAGGCAGCTGCTCACACTGTCATACAGTGCTGAGGGCCCACTGCCCAGACCCAAATAATACAGTGACATACTACACTCACTGCCCAAATAGAACTTAGCACATACTGCCCAAATAGTCTCCAGGCCAGGCCAGCCCCAGGTAGCGCCGCAGCTCAGGCAGCTAAGCTGCTCACACACACAGTACCTCAGAGACTCTGCAGCTCTGCCTCGCAGCCTCTGCTCTCTCCTCTCTCTTCAGCTCCTCCTCGTGACTGAAGATGGCCGCGGCGCGCCGCTACCCAATCGCCGCACTGCAGAGATCAGTCCGCGGGGGCTGGGGCTGGCGGTGTGTTGCGGCCAGAGGCGTATCTAGGCTTTCTGGCACCCGGGACAAGAATTCGTTTCGGCGCCCCCCCCCCCCCCCCGCACTCATGCGATTTGCACACTTAGTCATGTACCCACGAGCTGCTCTCCCTAATTCTCTCAATGTTCAGTGAAAAACTGAGAGAAGCAGGAGGAGAAGCTCGTTGTCACAGGACCATAAGTATGAAAATGGCATGAGTGAAGTGTCCATGTGATGACTACTGGGACCTGCAGAGCTGAATCCTGACATTGCAGCTTCTGAATCCTCACAACTAATGCACTGCACACTTTTAGGATTCTCCCTTACCGGTGGCGACAGTACACGGTCATGTCAGCACAAGCATAGTAAGGTAGATAAACTTGGCACTCAACTTATAGATGATAATCCCAAATTTTTATTGCAGTCACAGAGCAGATGACGTTTCGGTCCAATAAGGGCCTTCCTCAGTCTGACAGCAATATGGAGGATGTTACAAACAAAAGAAAAACCATAAATGAAATAAAATTCTAACAAAAGTAATGCAAAGGAGTACTATATACATATATACATATGTCCAAAGAACCAAACCAGAGAAGAGTAACAGGGAGATGAGCACCTATGGTGGATTTTAATATCAGGTGAAGATATAGTTTAGTGTTGTGATAAAAAAGGTTCCAATACTTACCCGACTGCTTGTGGCGAAGGAGTAGTGTGAATAAAGGCAGCTTGCCTGAGAGGAAGATATAGTGCTATATCATATCTATAGATAGGTGTAGTCCTAAATAGGACAAACCAGTATATTCCTGATCATGAATAAAGATTAGGTACTAAATACCTTAATAGAAAGACCCTCCTATAGTAAGTTCCTGGTATGCCCTTCTTTTGGGGTGGTCTCTAGTCGAGATCTAGGAAGTAGAGTAATAAAGATTTTTGTCTAATATGAGGAGGAAAGAGGGGTCTGGAGATATGTAGATATAAGGACTTACACAATCCTAACCGGAATAAGGTACTGTGGGCCGCAGTGGCTCCTTGATAACCTAGAATATCAGAAGATGGATGGTATTGAAGAACAAGATATGTAGCGGAGTGCTCGGTATACAGCTTGTAACATTGTGCAGCTCATAGGGGTGATATACCAGGCTGTATGGGGGAAATGGTGTATAATGCATAGATGCTGAGCGGCTGGGATAATGCTCACAGAAAATTAACATTCAGCTTGTGCAGCACATAGGGGTGACAATGGGCCATATACCAGGCAGTGTGGGGGAAATGGTTGAGTAATGAGCAGTTAGAGTATTGCAAAGATGGGTATGGTTGTTAACTACAGGAGGGAGGATATAACACATTGGTGGCAGTACTTACAATTCAGGCGTCAGGCAGTGGCGCGGGTCTCTCCCCTGATGCGGTGTCCACCGCTTGTCAGGTGGAGAGACCGCGCCGTCCTGTGCCTTAAAAAGGCAGGGGGAGGAGTGGAGGTGGCGTGTGACGTTACCGGAAGTGACGTCATGCGTTCCACTGTGAGTGTCAGCGGGTACGGTGTCCGCTGAGGGGCATAGAAGTGTACTAGACGCTGACTGGGCGTTGTAGATGAATATAATTGGTTCTATTGTTGGATACAGCCTTGAAATAAGGCAATGTGTACTATGGAAATAAAACTGATAACTTGCCGTGTCTTGTGAGTACAAAACCAGAGATAAGTGGTGATGATAATAATAAATTTATTGTGGTAAGAGAAATAATGGAAAAAGAGATAGGCGAACGGAAAATAATAAAGGGTGCTGGAATGCAGTCGGGTAAGGGGTTCCAAGGGTGTGGGTCCTAGTCGAGATAATCAATATAGGCGACTCTGTAAAGACAAGAACCAAAATTAGTCCATTTGTACAGGAACCGCACATACGATACACATAGTGCTGGAGGGATGCAGGAGAGTATTTCATAAAAAGAGATACAACGGTATACAAAACAATTAGTAAGACAACCTGTTCATGATTGTGTGATCATTAGACAATGGAAATTAAACGTATAGTTAATACAACAACATATTTTACGTATCCGATAGTGAACTCTGGATAACGGTGAATGTTCTAAATGAAGGAGTATAGATCGTATTCTCGGTTCAAACCCTTTGGTGAAAGG
>JARQOD010004128.1:0-57731 GCA_033576555.1 Oophaga sylvatica | reverse complement strand
TCGAGGCCTGCGGGACTTCGCTGTAGGCAAATAGCAGGTGTGGGAGGTACCGCTCCCAATCGCGTCGCTGGGTCTCAACCAGCATGCGGAGCATCTGTTTGAGGGTACCGTTAAAGCGCTCACAAAAAACCATTGGTCTGTGGGTGATACGCACTCGATACCATACGCGCCACCTGCATTTTGCTGCAGAGAGCCTTCATTAGGCGAGACATAAATTGGGTCCCTTGATCGGTAAGCATCACCCTGGGAAATCCTACCCGTGAAAAGATGGTCACCAGTGCATCTGCCACCTTATCTGCCCTAGTTGAGGACAGAGCTACTGCCTCCGGGTACCGGGTAGCGTAGTCTACCACAGTAAGGATGTATTGCTTTCCAGAGCTGCTGGGGACGGCCAGCGGGCCCACAATGTCCACCGCGATCCTCTGGAAAGGCTCCTCTATCACTGGCAACGGGATCAGGGAAGCCTTAAGAGCAGGCCCCGCCTTCCCACTCTTTGACAGGTGATACAGGAGCGGCAGTAGTTAGTCACATCTGTCCCCATCTTGGGCCAATAGAAGTGTTGAGATAGCCGTGCCTTAGTTTTGCTGATCCCCAAGTGTCCAGCAAGTGGAATCTCATGGGCAATCCTCAACAACTCACCTCGGAACTGGCGCGGGACGACCAGCTGTTTTTCCCTCAACCACTCCTTTTGGGAATCTCCGGGTACTGTCTCCCGGTACAACCTTCCTCGTTCCCAGAACACCCTCTCCTTATCAGTCACGGAGGTGGGCGTCTCGGCGAGGTGCCTCAAGTTCTCCAGGCTCGCATCTGAGTGCAGAGCGGCCTGGAACTCCTGGCTGGAGGCAGCCAGAAGTGACGTCAGGGTTCCTTCCTCACTGGGACCCTCTGGGACCGGCTCTGGGTCCACCTCTGGTTCAGTCTCTCCTGTAGCAGAGGAGGGTCCAGATAGCAGGGCGCTACCTGCGATCCGGGCAATCTGACTGCGGGTGACAGCAGCTACATATGCAGTCTCCCCGTGGATTTCTATAGACCCATCAGCCTGCGCTGCTATGGGCTCTACCTCCCCATCCACCCCCAACACTTCAGGAGCAGTGCTACTTAGGGGCCAGTTACCTTCCTCGGTGGCACTGGTCAGTGTCATGGCGTCACCTTCCTCCCGGTTCCCATGCACCTCCCCATTTCCTTGAGCACTGTCGCTTGCTCCTGCTAGGGGTTCCTCAGCCGTCTCACTCCGCAGAGCGACGTGGCTGAACGCTCCTGTACCTGTGGACACATCTACCACTTCAGAGAAAGGGTTAACAGATTCAGATGGCACAGATACATCACTATCAACATCATTCCTAGGGAAAGAAAGGTTATCGGTTGCATAATCACTTTGCAAAGCATTGGCAGGTAACACATTCAGTTTCCCATCATCATCAACATCATGGTTAACGTTAACCTTATTATCAGATTGGGGAGGGGTGTCAGGGACATAGTACGCCACCATCCTCCCCAGATCAGTCCCCAATAAAACATCAGTGGGCAGGTTTTCGGACACCCCCACTTCCTTCACCCCGCTCCCGGCACCCCAGTCAATAAAAACTCGGGCGATCGGCAAGGGGTAGTGGATGCCCCCAATCCCGGTGACAGTTAATGTTTCCCCCGGAATCAACTCTTCAGGGGCCGCCAGTTCGGGTCGGATGAGGGTTCGTTCAGCCCCAGTGTCCTTGAGGCCTGTAGCAATACGGGCCCCCACGCGGACGGACTGCACGTTGTCATCAACCCTCCCCACCACACCACCCACCAAAAGAACAGAGGCGTTGGGCCTGGAGGCCTTGGCTGGGGGGTTCTTCTGCCTCTCCGGACAGGTGGCGCTGATGTGTCCAGTCCTTTTACAGGAGAAACACTGGCGGGGGTCTGATGTAGGCCTGGCGCTGGCAAAGGGGATAGTGCCTCCAGAGGGACGACTGGGGTTGGTTGCAGGCTTACCCCCTCCCCAGCGGGCGGTGACGGGCTTCCGCACCTCGGTTTTCCGGTTGGCCTCATAGCTGTCGGCGATCCGTGCTGTTATGACAGCGTCCTCCGGTTCTCGGTCCAGGATGAACTGTCGGACCTCAGCTGGGCACAGATGCAGGAACTGGTCTTTGATCATCAGGTCTCAGCTCCTCAAAGGTGCCAACTGACAGTCCTTGGATCCACTGGTCAAAGTGGTTCCTGAGTCCTTGCACCACATCGCTATAACTGTCGTGTGGGCCACGTTGGAGGTTCCGGAACTTCTTTCGGTATACCTCAGGGGTTAGCTGGTACTTGGCGATCAGGGCTTGCTTGATGGCCTCATAGTCATCATCTTGATCTGGCGGGAGGGAAGCAAACGCCTCCAGAGCTTTGCCCTTTAGCCCGGGGGTCAAGTACCTGGCCCATTGGTTGTCAGGCAGCCGGTACTGTCTGCAGACTTTCTCAAAGGCCCGCAGAAAAGTGTCTAAGTCTCCATCCTTTTCCAGCACGGGAAAGTGCTCCGGCCGGGGCTTCGAACTCTGAGAGCTGCTGGGTGTACCGCTCCGGGCTGTGGAGGGCATTACCCCTTGTCTGAGCAGCTCCCGTTCATGGGCTCTCTGAGCTTCCCGCTCGGCTCTCTCAGCCTCTCGCTGGGCTATCTCGGCCTCTCGCTGTTTGGCCTCTCGCTGGTCGGCTCTCTTGAGCTTTCTGGATCAGCTTCAGGCGTTCGTCCTGGTCATCAGATGAGAGTCCCGCCAGGGCCGCCTGCAAGTAAGGGTCCATCCCGCCCTGGGTGTAAGCAGTCAGGGGTTGGGCCTCTGCTCCTGCGGCACCACCTGGGCTTGGGCCGGCTCCTGCGCCCACCACGCTCCGATGCTCGTCCAGCTCCTTCAGGGCCTGGACCAGTTGGGCTTTACTTCGGTTCTTGTGGTCAAGGCCGTGGTACTTGCAGATTCCCACAAGAGTGTCCTTGGGGGGGGGTAACCGCAAGTACATACAATTGATTGTCTCAGGACTAATAAACACTGAGTCTGTTCTCCAAAACTTTTGTTGCAGGGTTCCTGAAGAACCGTGCAAGTTTTTTAGTGAATGGGATGATTGCTCAACCCAGATCACTAATGCTCTATAATCCACCGCTGTGCCACCAATATGTGACGAACGGGCACACGGTCCGCCGCACGGTAGCCCGGGGGTATCACGGCTTGTGATCCCTCCGTGCCGCAAATGTGACGAAAACGAGCACACACACGATGGCTGCTGCCGTCCGACCCGGTAAACTGCAGGGATTTATGATTATCCCACTTCCACTTAGGAACTTGCAGCTCTCTGGCGCCCCCCTTACCCTCAGGTCAGTCAGGGAACTGCACCTAGGATAATTGGTCACCAGACAGGTCACTTGGATGTGTGCTGGCTATTGGGCACGCTGCAGTGAGGGAATTATAATTACTCCGGGCCGCGGCCAGGCAATACTCTTATAAACCCCGCTCCGTCACTGCCAGCGCCACCCAATAGGTTAACACTTTACACCCCTTCCTTTTAGCTGCCACCAGCTACGGGTTACTTAATGAACAATTTATCAAGAGGGTCCGTAGCAACCCCAAAACAGTAGCGTAGTACTTCAGGCACGTGCAAATTCGTTTATAGAGCAGGAGAAACAAACTAATAAATTTATAGGTTTATTCCTTAAAAAGTCAGGCAGTGCTTAGTTTAAAAAAAGGTAACAAGATGAGACAATACAGTTATGTACAATACAGTTAGAAAATAAACGGGATTAAACAGTGAAAAAAACTCACATGATAGTTGCAGGCAAACTGGCTGGGGAGGAGCCACACGTCATAGTTCATTTGCAGATCTGTTAGTCACGACATCACAGCAAGAAGTGACTAAGGAACTTCACTGCAAGACTTATGCATGTCAGCTTCTGACCTCACAAAAGGGGCTGGTTTTCTGGCCACCTCCCCTGGGCTACAAGCCATAGTTTGAGCTCTGAAAGATTATCAGGAGCATACTTCATCCTGAGAACCTCGCAGAAGAATGGCAGACCTATCAATGATCTTACTTTGAAATGACGGTTCAAATGAGCCCAAACTTGGGTGGGATAGTTTAAAGGGCATCCGAGAATTCCATTTCTCGGGTTCTGTTGGAGTTACGGGTTTACCAGTACCACGGGAACGATGCCTGTCGGCGCATGTTTCAAAACGGTAACTTTCGTGTTTCTGACGCAAATTCCCACCGTGTTATTAACCAAAAAGAATGAATTCTCCAAAATGGCTGCCATGGGACCTGTGCAGGGTTTTGAAACAGACATTCCTGAGGTGGGGGTTTGATGAGAAGAGTGAGAGGGGGAGGGGGACCTTTGCTCTGTGCTAGCAAACGCTGGGAGTCGTAGTTCTATGGGGAAGGTTCTAGAAACAGCACAAGAAATGGAGCTTGCAGTATCATCACACTTACCGTTAACGTGATTTTAGATCCCATGACAGCACCACCTGAGAGAGGGTCTCCGCCCACCAGGACAGGAAACCTACTGAATAAAAGGGCGGTACCTCTCCTTCGCATCAGTTCGGTTCCAGAGCACGAGAGGACCTCCAGACAAATTAGTTAGCATAACCTCCACCAAACACATTTTTACCAATACCCCTAATTAGTGCACACCATAAGTGATAGTAGCGAGGGAGGGAATACAAGGGTGCTGTCATGGGCTCTGTAAAATCCCGTTAACGGTAAGTAACTTAGATTTTTCCCCTCTCCCATGACAGCACCACCTGAGAGATTTATATAGACTGAAGCACCCTAGGGAGGGATAGCCGCTTCCAGCACCTTTCTACCGAAAGACAGGCTAACAGAGGAGGACAGATCAAGACGATAAGGTTTATAAAAAGTAGTAGGGGAAGACCATGTGGCCGCCTTACATATCTCTTCGATGGAAACCTCCGCCCTCTCGGCCCAGGAGGTCGCCACAGCCCTGGTGGAATGGGCTCTCACATCCTGTGGTACTGGTGTCTTACTAGATGTGTAGGCCAAGCTAATGGCGTCCCTAATCCATCTAGCTAAAGATCCTTTCGTGACACTACTTCCTTTCCTATTGCTTTGGAAAGACACAAATAAGGACTTGCTTTTCCTATCCTGACTGGTCCTGTCTACATAGTGTAATAGGGTTCTCCTTACATTTAATGTGTGGAGTCTACATTCTTCCTCTGATATTGGCTCATTGAAGAAGGAGGGCAATATAACCTCTTGACTTCTATGAAATTTGGAGGCCACTTTTGGGAGATAGGCTGGATCTGGTTTCAGTATAACCCTATCCTCTAATATCTGCATGAACAGAGGCTCTATTGATAGGGCTTGTAGATCACTAACCCTACGCGCTGACGTCAAAGCTATCAGGAACACCGTTTTGAGAGTCAGGTTTTTGATAGAAGTTTCCCCTAGGGGTTCAAAGAGAAATTTTGTCAATGCTTCCAAGACTAAATTTAGATCCCAAGGGGGAACCCTTGGGCCTGGTGCTGGTCTAGATCTTTGACAGGCTTTAATAAACCTGACTACCCATCTGTTTGCAGCCAAATTGTGGTTGAATCGCATCGTAAAACTTGTCCTGGCTGTCGGCTCTCCTGACCTGAGCTTGACCTTTGCATAGTAATCCATCACGCTGTGTTGCTCAGGCCAGGAGAGGTGTCAGGCCAGTCCGTGCAGTGCGATGCGATTATCGCACGAGTTATACGCCCGTCTGACTCCAGCCTAATGCTGATATCTGCACCTTACGGGTGCTAGTAGCTAGCCCCATCTCCATCCCTCTCTGGAGGAATTCCAGTATGAGCTTAATCGGAATTGGATCTCCCAACTGGTGTCCTGAAAAGCTTAGAAATCTTTTCCATATTCTACCATAGATTCTAGCGGTTATGGGTTTCCGGCTCTGCATTAGCATCTTAATCAGTCCCGGTGAAAACCCTCTTCTCCCCCCCCCCCCCGTGCGCGCAGCCCCGTGATTACTGCAGGCAGGGACATTTTACAAAGAGGTCCCCTGCCGCAGCTGTGTCAGCCCGCTGGCCGTCTTCCGCTCCTGTTGTAATCTTCCACGAGGACAGGAAACCTAACTGATGCGAAGGAGAGGTACCGCCCTTTTTGTTCAGTAGGTTTGCTGTCCTGGTGGGCGGAGACCCTCTCTCAGGTGGTGCTGTCATGGGAGAGGGGGAAAAAAATGACATACTCAACTCTCGTCGCTGAGGGCCAGGTGCCGGTGTCCTGAGCAGGCGTAGAGACCGGCGTGCTATGGGGGACAGGTGCCGGTGCCACCACTGCGCTGCTCCCACTTCCGGGTCCTCGGCAGTGAATAATCAGGCAGAGGGCGCGGCACGCACTAACGACGTCATCGTGCCCTCTGCCTGAACATTCACAGCCAGAGGAGTCGGACGAGGGAGCAGCGCAGCGGTGGAAGGGGGATCGGTAAATATCGCTATACTCACCCCATCCCCTGGCGCGTCACTCTGTGCAGTCTCTCCTCTTCTCCCGGCGGTCTCCGCAGCGCTTCTGTCCTACAGCAGTCACGTAGTACCGCTCATTAAAGTCATGAATATGACTTTAATGAGCGGTACCATGTGACCGCTGCAGGAAGGAGTCGGAGATCGTGGGAGAAGCAGGGGGCTGCAGAGACGCGCCGGCGGAGGGGTGAGTATGATCAGACATCCCCGCTCCCCCTCCCCCGCATATGACTCGCGTATAAGCCGAGAAGGGGACTTTCAGCCCTAAAAAATGGGCTGAAAATCTCAGCTTATACACGAGTATATACAGTATTTTTTATATAAAATTGTTTTCATTGTATAAAAGCGCCAAAACATAAAAAATGATATAAATTAGGCATCACTGTAATCATACTAACCCGAAGAATAAAACTGCTTTATAAATTTTACCACACGCGGAATGTGGACCCCGCCCCCCCCAAAAGAAATTCATGAATTGCTGATTTTTGTTCATTCTAACCTCCCAAAATCGAAATAAAAAGCGATCAAAAAATGTCACGTGCTCAAAAATGGTACCAATAAAAATGTCACCTCGTCCCGCAAAAAATAAGACCTAACATGACTCTGTGGGCCAAAATATGCAAAAATTATAGCTCTCAAAATGTGGTGATGCAAAAACTATTTTTTGCAATAAAAAGCATCTTTTAGCGTGTGACAGCTGCCAATCATAAAAACCCGCTATAAGTAGTAAATCAAACCCCCGTTTATCACCCCCCTTAGTTAGGGAAAAATAATAAAATTAAAAAAATGTATTTATTTCTATTTTCCAATTAGGGTTAGGGTTGAGGCTAAAGTTAGGATTAGTGTTAAGGGTGTGTTAGGTTTAGGTGTGTGGTTAGGATTATGACTAGGGTTAGGAGTGTGTTGGGGTTAGGGTTGGAGTTAGAATTGGGGGGTTTCCACTGTTTAGGCACATCAGGGGCTCTCCAAATGTGACATGGCGTCTGATCTCAATTCCAGCCAATTCTGCGTTGAAAAAGTCAAACAGTGCTCCTTCCCTTCTGAGCTCTGCCATGCGCCCAAACAGTAGTTTACCCCCACATATGGGGTATCAGCGTACTCAGGTCAAATTGGACACCAACTTTTGGGGTCGAATTTCTCCTGTTACCCTTGTGAAAATAAAATATTGGGGGCGAAAAAATCATTTTTGCAAAAAAAAAAAAAAGATTTTTTATTTTTATAGCTGTACGTTATAAACTTCTGTGAAGCACTTCGGGGTTCAAAGTGCTCACCACACATCTAGATAATTGATTTGGGGGGGTTTATTTTCCAAGATGGGGTCACTTGGGGGGGGGGGGTTTCTACTGTTTAGGCACATCCAAATGCGACATGACGCCCGCAGACCATTCCATCAAAGTGTGCAATCCAAAACGTCAGTACTTCCCTTCCGAGCCCCGACGTGTGCCCATACAGTAGTTTTCTCCCACATATGGGGTATCAGCGTACTCAGGACAAATTGGACAACAACTTTTGGGGTCCAATTTCTCCTGTTACCCTTGGGAAAATAAAAAGTTGGGGACTAAAAGATCATGTTTGTGGAAAAAATATGATTTTTTTTATTTCATGCTCAGGCGTTATAAACTTTAGTGAAATAACTGGGGATTCAAAGTTCTCACCACACATCTAGATAAGTTCCTTAGGGGGTCTAGTTTCCAAAATATGGTCACTTGTTGGGGGTTTCCACTGTTTAGGCCCATCAGGGGCTCTCCAAATGCAACATGGCGTCCAATCTCAATTACAGCCAATTTTGGTTGGAAAAAGTCAAATGGTGCTCCTTCCATTCCGAGCTCTGCAGTGCACCCAAACAGTGGTTCCCCCCACATATGGGGTATCAGCGTACTCGGGACATATTGGACAACATTTGTGGTCCAATTTCTCCTGTTACCCTTGGGAAAATAAAAAATTGGTGACTAAAAGATAATTTTTGTGGAAAAAAATAGGATTTTTTATTTTCATGCCCAGGCATTATAAACTTGTGTGAAGCACTTGGGGGTTCAAAGTGCTCACCACAGATCAAGATAAGTTCCATAGGGGGTCTAGTTTCCAAAATGGTGTTACTTGTGGGGGGTTTCCACTGTTTAGGCGCATCAGGGCTTTCAAAACGCGACATGGCGTCCAATCTTAATTCCAGACAATTTTGGTTTGAAAAAGTCAAACGGCGCTCCTTCCCTTACGAGCCCTACCGTGCGCCGAAACTGTGGTTTTCCACCACATATGGGTATCGGCGTACTCAGGAGAAATTGCACAACAACTTTATCTGTCCATTTTTTCCTTTTACCCTTGTAAAATTAAAAAAAGTTTGCAAAAGATAATTTCTGTGACTAAAAAGTTAAATATAAATTTTTTCCTTCAGCTCCTGTGAAGCACCTGAAGGGTTAATAAACTTCTTGAATGCGGTTTTGAGTACCTTGAAGGGTGCAGTTTTTAGAATGATGTCACTTTTGGGTATTTTCTGTCATGTAGACCCTCAAAGTGACTTCAAATGTGAGGTGGTCACCAAAAAAAAATGGCTTTGTAAATTTTGTTGTAAAAATGAGAAATCGCTGGTCAACTTTTAACCCTTATAATTTCCTAACAAAAAAAATTTTGGCAAGCAAAAAAAAAAAAAAAAAAGGAAAAATCCAGTGTGGAGCAGAGATGATTAAAAACACGGATTTTGGTAAGAACTTACCTGTAAAATCCTTTTCAGCGAAGGAAGGAAGAGAGACACAGTATTCATTACTGATGGGTAGGCGGAGCCCCAGATCAGGATGTTACCTCAGATCAAAAGAGTGCTGACTGGCTGGCCCCTCCAGCTCGGGCTCCTCCTACTCAGCTCCAGTCGTACCAAAGCTTTTAGGAAAAGAGCCAAGATCACCAGCAGAGCAACATAACCCCTTCTGAAGGAACTTCAGAGAAAAAACACAAGGATACAGGTTATGCATGCAAAGAAAGCCAAAAACCACAGAGTTCCAGGTACTACTCACGGAACCTGACTACTGCGATGAGCTGGCGATGCTGGAACAGAGCCTTAGCGCGCTGACCTCAGCCCAGATAATCGCTATCAGATAAGGGTCGCGCTGCATCTGAAAACATCAACACACTTCTGCCTTGGGAGGGTGCTGTGTCTCTCTTCCTTCCTTCGCTGAAAAGGATTTTACAGGTAAGTTCTTACCAAAATCCGTGTTTCAGCTGCAGATGGAAGGAAGAGAGCCACAGTATTCATTACTGATGGGACGTCCCAAAGCAGTTCAAAAATAAGGGTGGGAAAAACCAACAAAAGGCAGAAACCCAACAACCTTAACAAAAAAGCGCAACCAGCGCTAAACACAAGTTCATCTAGAACTTTAAACTACAGCCGCCTGCAGGACCCTACGTCCGAGGGCTGCATCAGCGGAAGCACTGACGTCCACTTTATAAAACTTTGTAAACGTGTGGACAGAGCGCCAAGTTGCCGCCCGGCAGAGCTGCACTGCCGAAGCACCTTGGTGAAAAGCCCACGATGAAGCCACAGCCCTCGTGGAATGGGCTTGAATCTTAATCGGCAAGATTCACCCTGAAGACGGTAAGCTTCCAATATAGCTGACCGAATCCAACGAGCTATAGAATCCTTGGAAGCTCGTTGACCACGCCGACGACCGACTGGAACCACAAATAGGGAGTCCGTCTTACGAAAACCTTGAGTAATAGATAGATAAAACTTCAAGGCCCGCACTAAATCCAATGTGTGTAAAGCTCGCTCTTTCACATTCTTCGGATCCGGGCAGAATGAAGGCAACACAATATCCTGGTTGACATGAAATTGTGACACCACTTTAGGCAAAAAATCACCCCGAGTGCGAAGCACTACACGATCCGGAAAAAACTCCAGAAAAGGAGGCGAACAAGAAAGAGCTGCCAACTCAGAAACTCTCCTCAAGGAAGTGACTGCAACAAGAAAAGCCACCTTCCAAGAAAGTAAAGAAAGGCTAGCAGAAACCATAGGCTCAAAAGGTTTATGCTGAAGAGCCTCCAAAACAAGGTTGAGCCGCCAAGGAGACACGGGAGCCTTCCGCGGCGGGAACTTACGAGATATACTTCGGAAAAAGGAGAGCACGTCTCTATTTGAAGCAATGGTTCTCCGGAACAATAAGGACAGAGCAGAAATCTGACCTTTCAGGGTGCTGACTGCCAAACCCTTGTCTAGCCCATGCTGCAGAAAAGCCAACAGGTTGGGAATGGAAAATTTTCTCGGGTTCCGAGAAGACCCCAAACACCACGAAAAGAAGGTTTCCCAAATTTTGTGGTAAATCCTAGTAGTAGCCGGACTTCTTGCAGCACGAAGGGTAGCAATGACCTCGGCTGAGAAACCTCTACGAGTCAAGATTTCGGTCTCAAGAGCCACGCCGTCAAACGCAGGGACATCAAGTCCGGATGACAAACGGGCCCCTGAGTCAACAAGTCCGGTTGAAGAAGGAGTGGAAAAGGAGGTGCCGCCAACAGCGACATTATTGTCGAGAACCACACCCTTCTTGGCCAGTCTGGAGCTATCAAAATAGCTGGAATTCTCTCTAGTCTGATCCGACGCAGTACTAGAGGAAGTAAGGATATCGGCGGGAATACATAGATCAGCTCGAACTGATCCCACTGAGCCACTAGAGCATCCACCGCCACAGCCTTCGGGTCCTTGCACCTGGACATGAACGTCGGTAACTTGGCATTGGACCTGGATGCCATCAAATCCACTTGTGGGGTTCCCCAGCGAGAGCACAGGAGTGCAAAAACTTCCGGGTGGGAGACTCCATTCCCCGGGATCCATCCTTCTGCGACTGAGAAAGTCCGCTGTAATATTCTGAACCCCTGGAATGTGAATCGCCGAAATGGCTGGTACACTGGCCTCTGCCCAAATCAAAATTCGGGACACCTCTACCATGAGTCTGGAACTCCTTGTCCCACCTTGGTGATTGATATACGCGACAGCCGTCGCATTGTCTGTCTGCACTCGGACTGGCAGACCGCTCAAAGGGACCGTCCAATGTTGGAGGCAAAGGAAAATCGCCCTCAATTCCAGGATGTTGATCGGAAGAACAGACTCTTCCGATGACCATACCCCCTGAATCCAGAGATTGTTCCAAACACCCCCCCAGCCCGTCAGGCTGGCATCGGTGGTTATGACTGACCACTTCGGAGGGAGGAAAGACTTCCCCAGGGAGAATGCCCCTGGACGTAACCACCATTCTAGAGAATCCCGCACCGCGCGAGAAATGGTGACACTGCAATCCAGCGATTGCGACTGGTTCCATCGACTCAAGATGAACCTTTGGAGAGTCCTGGAATGGAACTGGGCAAAAGGAATTGCCTCCATGGACGCCACCATCAGTCCCAGAAGACGCATACACTTCCGAAGGGACATTGCCGTTGAGGATTTCATAATCTGTACATGTCGAAGAAGACATGACTGTTTGTCTGGTGGTAGGGAAACTACCGACCGAAACGTGTCGAGATGCATTCCCAAAAAGAGGATTGTCCTCGATGGTTCCAGGGATGACTTCTCCCAATTGACCAGCCAACCGAAGTCCTTCAGAAACTGAAGAGACAAATCCCGAGCCGTCAACGCCTCCTCCTCCGAGGAAGCCACGATCAAAAGATCGTCCAGATAAGGGAGAATCGTAATCCCCTGTCTTCGAAGGATTGCCATGAGGGGCGCCAGAATTTTTGTAAAGACCCTTGGCGCTGAGGCTAAGCCGAACGGCAGAGCCATGAACTGGTAATGATTCTGACCTATGGCAAATCGAAGAAAGCGCTGATGAGCCTTTCCGATGGGAATATGCAAATAGGCGTCGCGAATGTCGATTGACACCAGAAAATCGTTCTGTGACAGAGCTGCCACAACGGAGCGAAGCGACTCCATGCGAAATTTCCGGGCATGGACATGCCGGTTTAATCGCTTGAGATCCAGAATCGGGCGAAATTTGTTCTCCTTTTTGGGAACTATAAAAAGGTTGGAATAAAAACCTTTCCCTCGGTCCTCTGACGGAACCGGTATCACTACACCCTTTTGTAGCAGAGATTCGACCTCTCGCTGTAGAGCGACAACAAGCTCGGGTTCCGACGGAACGCGAGACTGACAAAAAACATTTGGGGGTCGAGAAGCAAACTCTATGAAATAGCCTGCCGACACTATCCGCGTTGCCCAGGAATCTGGAACGCGAGCCATCCAAGTCGCCTTGAAAAGAAGCAGGCGACCCCCCACTCGAGAATCCTCGAGTGGACCACTGGCGTCAATTCGACTTTGCGGGCTTCTTGTCAAGTTCCCGCTTGTCCTGGCGGAAACTCTGCTTCCAGGGAGTACGAGTTTTCTGAGAGGATTTCTTTCCTGAGAAGGAAGGACGACCCGATCCCCACGAGGAGTGACTAGATCGTCCTCGGCCCCGAAAGGACCGCCGACCACTATAGACACCAGGCTTACTGGACACCGAGGCCATGGCCCTACGCTGTGGTAATGCTGATTCCTTCGCCTTAGCCTTGGAAATCAGCTCTGTGAGGTCGGATCCAAAAAGATGGCCACCCTTGTAAGGTAAGGCCAACAACCCTTGTTTGGAAACTGCGTCCCCGGCCCACTGTCTGAGCCATAAAGCTCTTCTGACTGTGACCGCTGAAGCTTGCGCTTTGGCCAGCAGAGATGCCGTATCCAGACCGGCATCAAAGATATAACAGGCTGCCGTTTCTAACCATTCACAAGTTTCCCGTATCTCAGATAACGGAGATTCATTTTGCAACTCCGTCTTCAGACGTGCCAACCAGCCTAGAGAAGCTCTAGCAGCACACATGGATCCTAGCACTGCTCGGAATCCATGACCCGCAGCCTCATAGCTTGCTTTTGCCGCCAATTCTGTTTTTCTATCCAAAGGCTCCTGTAAGCTCGCTTTTCCCTTAACCCCTTAAGGACAGAGCCATTTTGCAGCTTAATGACCGGGCCAATTTTTACAATTCTGACCACTGTCACTTTATGAGCTTATAACTCTGGAACGCTTTAACGAATCCCGCTGATTCTGAGATTGTTTTTTCGTGACATATTGTACTTCACGTTAGTGGTAAAATTTCTTTGATATGACTTGTGTTTATTTATGAAAAAAACGGAAATATGGCGAAAATTTTGAAAATTTAACAATTTTCAAACTTTAAATTTTTATGCCCTTAAATCAGAGAGATATGTCACACAAATTTCTTAATAAATAACATTTCCCACATGTCTGCTTTACATCAGCACAATTTTGGGACCAAAATTTTTTTTTGTTACGAAGTTATAAGGGTTAAAAGTTGACCAGCGATTTCTCATTTTTACAACACCATTTTTTTTTAGGGACCACATCACATTTGAAGTCACTTTGAGGGGTCTATATGATAGAAAATACCCAAAAGTGACACCATTCTAAAAACTGCACCCCTCAAGGTGCTCAAAACCACATTCAAGAAGTTTATTAACCCTTCAAGTGCTTCACAGGAGCTGAAGCAATGTGGAAGGAAAAAATTGACATTTAACTTTTTTTGCAAAAGCTTTACTTCGGAACCAAGTTTTTTTATTTTCACAAGTGTTAAAAGAAAAAATGAACTACAAAATTTGTTGTGCAATTTCTTCTGAATACTTCGATACCCCATATGTGGGGGTAAACCACTTTTTGGGCGCGTGGCAGAGGTCGCGAGGGAAGGAGCGCCGTTTGACTTTTTCAACGCAGAATTGGCTGAATGCCATGTCGCGTTTAGATAGCCCCTGATGTGCCTAAACAGTGGAAACACCCCACAAGTGACCCCATTTTGGATACAAGACCCCTTAAGGAACTTATCTAGATGTGTGGTGAGAACTTTGAACCTCCAAGTGCTTCACACAAGTTTATAACCTAGAGCCGTGAAAAAAAAAAAAATTTTTTTTCCACAAAAATGATCTTTTCACCCCAATTTTTAATTTCCCAAGGGTAATAAGACCGCAAAAGTTTTTGTGCAATTTGTCCTGAGCATGCTGATACCCCATATGTGGGGGTAAACCACTTTTTGGGCGCACGGCAGAGGTCGCAAGGGAAGGAGCGCTGTTTGACTTTTTCAACGCAGAATTGGCTGGATGCCATGTCGCGTTTAGAGAGCCCCTGATGTGCCTAAACAGTGGAAACCCCCAACAAGTGACCCCATTTTGGAAACTAGACCCCCTAAGGAACTTATCTAGATGTGTGGTGAGCACTTTGAACCTCCAAGTGATTCACACAAGTTTATAACGTAGAGCCGTGAAAATAAAAAATCATATTTTTTCCACAAAAATGATCTTTTCACCCCAATTTTTATTTTCCCAAGGGTAACAAGACCCCAAAAGTTTTTGTGCAATTTGTCCTGAGCATGCCGATACCCCATATGTTGGGGTAAACCACTTTTTGGGCGCACGGCAGAGGTCGCAAGGGAAGGAGCTCCGTTTGACTTTTTCAACGCGGAATTGGCTGGACGCCATGTCGCATTTGTAGAGGCCCTGATGTGTCTAAACAGTGGAAACCCCCCACAAGTGACCCCATTTTGGAAACTAGACCCCCTAAGGAACTTATCTAGATGTGTGGTGAGCACTTTGAAGCCCCAAGTGCTTCACAGAAGTTTATAACGCCCGGGCGTGAAAATAAAAAATCATATTTTTTCCACAAACCTGATCGTTTAGTCCCCAATTTTTTATTTTCACAAGGGTAACAGGAGAAATTGGACAACAAAAGTTGTTGTACAATTTGTCCTGAGTATGCTGATACCCCATATATGGGGGGGGGGACCACTGTTTGGGCGCACGGCAGGGCTTGGAATGGAAGCAGCACCGTTTGACTTTTTCAAACCAAAATTGGCTGGAATTGAGATTGGACACCATGTCGCGTTTGGAGAGCCCCTGATGCGCCTAAACAGTGGAAACCCCCCACAAGTAACACCATTTTGGAAACTAGACCACCTATGGAACTTATCTAGATCCGCTGTGAGCACTTTGAACCCCAAGTGTTTCAAAAAAGTTTATAATGCCTGGGTGTGAAAAAAAAAAAAAACAATTTTCCACAAAAATGATTTTTTAGTCCCAAATTTTTGATTTTTCACAAGGAAATTGGACCCCAAAAGTTGTTGTCCAATTTGTCCTGAGTACGCTGGTACCAAATATGTGGGGGGGGGGAAACTGTTTTGGCGCACAGCAGGGCTTGGAAAGGAAGTAATAACGTTTTGGAATGCAGACGTTGGTGGGGGTCATGTTCCGTTTGCAGTGCCCCAGATGAGCCTAAACAGTGGAAAACCCCCACAAGTGACCCCATTTTGGAAACTAGACCCCATAAGGAACTTATCTAGATCTGTGGTGAGCACTTTGAACCTCCAAGTGTTTCACAAAAGTTTATAATGCCTGGGTGTGAAAAAAAAAAATCAATTTTCCACAAAAATGATTTTTTAGTCCCAAATTTTTGATTTTTCACAAGGAAATTGGACCCCAAAAGTTGTTGTCCAATTTGTCCTGAGTACGCTGATACCAAATATGTGGGGGGGGGGGAACTGTTTTGGCGCACAGCAGGGCTTGGAAAGGAAGTAATAACGTTTTGGAATGCAGACGTTGGTGGGGGTCATGTTCCGTTTGCAGTGCCCCAGATGAGCCTAAACAGTGGAAACCCCCCACAAGTGACCCCATTTTGGAAACTAGACCCCTTAAGGAGCTTATCTAGATGTGTGGTGAGCACTTTGAACCCCCTAGTGCTTCACAGAAATTTATAAACGCAGAGACGTGAAAATGAAAAATCATTTTTTTTCTCAAAAATGATTTTTTTAGCCAGCTATTTTTTATTTTCCCAAGGGTAATCGGAGAAATTAGAACCCCAAAATTGGTGTGCAATTTGTCCTGAGTACGCTGATACCCCATATGTTGGGGTAAACCACTGTTTGGGCGCACGGCAGGGCTCGGAAGGGAGGGAGCGCCATTTGACTTTTTGAACGCCACATCGTGTTTGGAGACCCCCTGATGTGCCTAAATAGTGGAAATCCCTCAATTCTAGCTCCAACCCTAATCCCAACACACCCCTAACCCTAATCCCAACCCTAATTCCAACCCTAATTGTAACCCTAACCTTAATTATAACCTTAATTATAACCCTAACCCTAATTGTAACCCTAACCCTAATTCTAACCCTAATTATAACCCTAACCCTAAGGCTAGGTTCATTTTGCGTTTTACCAGCCCGTTCAACACATAGCGTTTACGGGCTGGTAATGGTATAGCATAACGCGATCGCATTATGCTATACCCGCTAGCGCAGAGGAATCAGCAGATGATTCATCTGCGCTAGCGGTGACGGAGCCCAAACGCTGCAGCCCGCGTCCGAGGCTCCGTCACTGAATGATGGCACGTCGCAAACGCATGCCGCTTTACGGCATGCGTCGCGATGCGCCCTCAAATGGGGGTGAATGGCAGCGTTAACGGACTGCGTTACACCGCGTTATACCGCGGTGTAACGCAGTCCGTCTAACGGACTGCCATAACGCAGTATGAACCCAGCCTAACCCTAACGCTAATTATAACCCTTACCCTAAGGCTGCTTTCACACTTCCAGCGGGCGCCTGTCGGCGCCCCTGGCATTTTGCCGCAGCGCCGCATCAGAAAACCTGATGCGCCGCCGGCGGCCGCATGCGGTTTTTTGCCGGATGGTTTCTGATGCCCGGAGACATCAGAAACCATCCGGCAAAAACAAAAAACGTTACATGCAGCGTTTTGTCCGGCCGCCGCAATGTACATTTGCGCCGTATCCGGACAAAACTGGATGCAACGCATTGACATGCGGCGCCATCCGGCGCTAATGCAAGTCAATGCAAAAAAACGCATGCGGCGCATCAGATTTTCTGATGCGGCGCTGCGGCTAAATGCCGGGGGCGCCGTCAGGCGCACACCGGATGTGTGAAACCAGCCTAATGCTAACCCTAACCCTAATTATAACCTTAACCCTAATTATAACCCTAACCCTAATTATAACCCTAACCCTAACAGAAAAATGAAAATAAATATAATTTCTACTTTTTATTATATGTCCCTAACTAAGGGGGTGATAAATGGGGGGGTTATGTACTGTTTTTTTTATTTTGATCACTGTGATAGTTTATCACAGTGATCAAAATGTACTTTTATGAGAATGAATGAAAAAAAATTTGAATCTGCCGCCAAAGCAGATCGGCGGGCGCACTGCGCATGCGCCCGCCATTTTTGTTTTGCAGGGAGAAGCCGGGATCCTGGGGCCTGCGGGAGGACGGAGGACACCGGTAAGTATACGGGGGGCGATCGGGGGACCGGGGGACCTTCATCTTCTCCCCTCTGATGTGCGATCACATCAGAGGGGAGAGAAATCATTTTTTTTTTTTTTTTGCGATCGCGGCTATGCTTGCATAGCCGCGATCGCAACACCGGGATCGGTGAATACCGACCCGGAACATGTTCTCTGGGGTCTCGGCTACCCCTGGTAGCCGAGACCCCAGAGAATATTTGCACATCCCCCCACCAGCACAGCGGCACATAGCGGCGGGCGCACTGGGCATGCGCCCGCCATTGTCTTAACGGCGCCGGCACCGGGGGACACCGGAGGGTCCGGGGGCCACATGGATCTTATTGGGGGCCACATGGGGGTCCTGGGGACCCTTTTTCTCTGTCCTCTGATGTCCGATGACATCAGAGGACAGAGAAATTAAATGGCACAACTTTTTTTTTTTTTTGTTGCGGTCGCCGTTATAGGGTTAATAACGGTGATCGCAACATCGGTGTCGGTAAAAACCGACCCGATTCATGTTCTCTGGGGTCTCGGCTACCCCCGGTAGCCGAGACCCCGGAGAAAATGCGCCTCTGGGGGGCGCTATTCACTTTTTCCACAGCGCCGTTAATTAACGGCGCTGTGGTTTAAGTACCCTTAATGACCGCCGTTAAAAGGCGTATCGGCGGTCGTTAAGGGGTTAATAGGGAGTAGTGAGGATTTACTAAGCTGAGATAAAGACACATCCACCTCAGGAGCAGAAGTCCAATTAGCCTTTGACTCCGCAGAGCAAGGATAAAGTGTATCCAAGAAATGCGTTCCATGAAAACGCTTATCTGGACATAGACGTTCCTCCTCTATTACACTATTAAGCTCATCCAGAGCTGGCAATGTTGTACGCGAAGCACGGGACTCCTGGAACATGCGTGCTGATTTACCAGGACGACTAGTTACCTCCTCCGGTAACTGTAATATATCTCTCATGGCTTCAATTAATGCCTCCGTACGCTTCGCCATAGAGGAACGCCCCTGCGGCTCGTCCGCATCTGAATCGGATATTTCTCCATCCGAATTTAAAGGGGAACTCTGCCCAATATCAGATACGTCTGACTCGCTCCGTGTAGAGGCCGGTAACGGCCTGCGTCGCTTCCTCTGAGAGGAATTAGCAGACACATATTGACCTAAAAGGTCAGACAAGTTGTTGATCGATCGAGCGATATCGTTCAATTTTTTACCGCTGTCGACCGCAGCGCTAGACGCTGTGGAGGTCTGCGTATCTGATTGCCGCAATGGCACTGGGACGTGGTCCGCGGCATCTGAACTCTGTTCAGACATGTTCACCTGTATGAGCAGGTCAAAGCGGTAATACCAGCAAAAACTATGCGGTTTTTTTTTTTTTTTTTTATATGCTGAAGGGTTAACGCTCTACCAGGCAGGGTTACCCCAGCGGTATTCAGTCAAAAAATTTAGCTGGTAGAAATAACCCTCAGAGGGGTTAATATTGCAAACTCACCACAATATATATGTTTGTGAGCCCCAGCCAATTTTATGTCTCTAATGAGACTGCAGCTGCAGGATAGCGATCGCTGCGCTGCGGGGTGAGGAATCAGCACTCACCCAGCTGGCCGTGGTGTCTTATGAGGAGAGGAGCGGTCTGAGGAGCCCAGGAGCCTGTGTAATGGCCGCCACAGTGAGGGAGTCGCAGGAGAAACGCCAGAGCGCGCGTCTTCCTGCTCAGAAGACCGGGAATAGTTAGGCCACGCCCCCCGCCAGCTCAAATATTGAGCGCGAACTCCCTCGCTCCTGCTCCCTCTCTGTCCTGCAGCTATCTGCCTGCGGACAAAAGATCACCACATCTACATGTAACAGCGCTGTCACCGCAGCGCTGAAGCACTCACACATTATTATAATAAAAATTGTGTGGAGTACTCACCAGCTTAGCGCCACAGGGACCCTCAGGGGTTTCTGGCGCTATGCCCATGCTTCCCCCCAGGGCGGGAAGCGCAGTGACCCCAGTGCGTGGTTTGCGCCCCCGCCAGGGAAAACTCTCCTCATCCCCCAGGGCAGGCAAGGATTCTGCAGGGACCATTATGTAGTTACAGATCCGCCAAGGGAGAGGCTGGTGAAATACACTGATAAACATGTAATAGCGCTGTCACCGCAGCGCTGAAGCATACTGATACACATGTAATAGCGCTGCCATCAGACGCTAAAGCACTCACACATTAATAATAACATTTTGTGTGGAGTACTCACCAGCCAAAGCGCCACAGGGACCCTCAGGGGTTTCTGGCGCTGTGCCCATGCTTCCCCCAGGGCGAGGAACGCAGTGACCGCACGTGTGGTTTGCGTCCCGCCAGGGAAGCTCTCCTCATCCCCCAGGGCCGGCAAGGATTCTGCAGGGACTTTGAGTAAATACAGATCCGCCAAGGGAGAGGTTGGGGTACAGCAGCGCTGGTACCCCTGAGACCTCTAGACCAACTGGTGATCCAAGTCTCCTGTCCGAATATAAAATAATAAAATCTTCTGAGGAGCTGCATTAGCAGCGACCATCCTCTGGACCTCAAATCTTAGACTGGAGCTGAGTAGGAGGAGCCCGAGCTGGAGGGGCCAGCCAGTCAGCACTCTTTTGATCTGAGGTAACATCCTGATCTGGGGCTCCGCCTACCCATCAGTAATGAATACTGTGGCTCTCTTCCTTCCATCTGCAGCTGAAATAAAGATTCTTTAATGAAATTAACTAAAAATAGACAGCAATATCAAGCAGTACAGACCCACAAGGATATGGCAGAACGATCTACGCGTTTCGACGTGTGTCTTTCTCAAGATCTTGAGAAAGACACACGTCGAAACGCGTAGATCGTTCTGCCATATCCTTGTGGGTCTGTACTGCTTGATATTGCTGTCTATTTTTAGTCAATTTCATTAAAGAATCTTTATTTTTAATCATCTCTGCTCCACGCTGGATTTTTCCTTTTTTTTTTTTTGCTTGCTATGGTTGCTCTGCCACATCCGTGCGAGGAGTGAGGATACAATGTGCATCATGAACATTGGGGTAAGCTGACATCATCTGTGTTTTTTTCTAAAAAAAATTTTGGTTCCAAAATTGTGCGGATGTAAAGTAGACATGTGGGAAATGTTATTTATTAACTATTTTGTGTGACATATTTCTCTGTTTTAAGGGAATAAAAATTAAGTTTGAAAATTGCACAATTTTCAAAATGTTCGGCATATTTGCGTTTTTTCAAAAATAAACTCAAGTTATATTGAATAAATTTTACCACTAACGTGAAGTACAATATGTCACGAGAAAACAATCTCAGAATCGCGAAGATCCGTTGAAGCGTTCCAGAGTTATAACCTCATAAAGAGACAGTGGTCAGAATTGTAAAAATTGGCCCGGTCATTAACGTGCAAACCACCCTTGGGGGTGAAGGGATTAAAAATAATCTTTTTGGGCCCCAGAACATAGATGTACACCGCAGGGACAGCACAGATGAGGCTGCAACAAAAACCCTGACAGTTTAACCACTTGCCGGTGTGAAAAGCAAACATGGCATCTAGGAAGGAGTGACAGAGTTCGGCTGAATGCCCCCCGCCCCAAGTACTGGATAGTATGGGGCGGCCTAGTTACTACGATACTTACAGGCCTAATAATGGTGTCTGGGCTGCAATGTATGAAGGTCTATTAGGCCGGGCCAGAGGCAGCGTCCGATAAGTTACATATTAACGACCCCATACACATTAGACTAAAGTTACATGGAAGCACTGATTTCGGGGGTTTGGCGACCATATAATGTATTTGGGGCCTCCCGACAGATGATGTCAGGGCAGAGAAGGATCTGACATCCTGAATTTCGTACAAGGAATAGAAGAACGTCAACACATCCTGCAAGAAATCTCGCCCGTTGGATGGCGAGCAAAAGGAGAGGGGGAGTGTAGGAAGATGTCCCAGAACGGAGGTACCTCTCTTGTGCTGGTTCCGCAACTGTCGGGGCTGTCACCATTGTTGTCTGGGGGAAGCCTTTCAAACGTGGACCGACCTTTGCACCTGACAGCAGGGGGCAGGGCTGAGGTAAGAAAGCGCGGGAGAGGAGGACTTGGTGGGAAGACAGCACGCGCTGGAAAAGTGGGGCGCTCCGTCCTCAGGGCTACGTGACGGTTCAGGCCCGCGCTACAGACCCTCCTTGACTGCGTACAGTGACCGTGAGCGGAGACCTTCGTGCCACCCACTGGCCCCGACACGCCGTGGTGCCAGACGCTCCAGGCCGGTTATTGCTGCACGCCTACCGCCTGAGACTGACCGGGTGACTTGCACAGAGCTGCGCTCGAGTTCGGCCGTGACTTTCTGCCCTGCTGAGTTACACTTGGGCAGTGACAGACTACTCTACATCCCGCACTACGTGTCCAGAAATAGGTCCCCGAGGGGTGTAACGAGGACTCGTCCCCGCCGTAAGGAGCCGCATCCGTCACCTCTTCAGGACAACTCCGGACACATCACGCGCCAGTTTCTAAGGCGCCATCGTTGGGACCTGGGACCCCAAGCTCCAGAAGGCGACGGACTGATAAATCCCTTATGAACAGTCGCTTTATGGTTTTCCATTGTTCTTGTATTTCGCCCTCTCGTTTATCCCCCTCCACCTCTACAATACCCCTTATCTCCCTACGTGGAGTCACACTCTGGTAATAAATGTGTCACCTCTTGTACTGCCTCCTGCCGTCACCACATCCCGGGATCTGTCACACTGTCACCTGTCCCCATGTTACGCACACGTTTATCAGCTTAAAGTGACACTTTTATCGTCAGTGACAATGAAAACAGTTAACGTTTCCGCTGTACCGGACACAACGCAGCGTCAGCCGCCCTCAGGCGCTATTCACACTGAGCTGTCACCAAACGTCATTTGTCACCAGGACATTCTGTCTGAAGCCCTAAAAATCGGATTGATCCCCAGCTGTGAAGGGTTATTAAGGGGACAGAGGCCTCTGTGCGGTGTCTGACCTCATTTCTACCAGTGTCGCCTTTCTGAGGAGGCACAAAAGCAGGAAATGTGAATACCGCCAAATGGGAGGGGACAGAGCACAGAGTGACGCCGCAGTAAAGGCTCCGGCCGAGACCTTCCTCCAGGACTTCATCCAGAAGCTCCAGCAGAGCCCTGAGTGGCCTCCATGGAGAGAATCACTGAGACGCTATGAGCGCCCCCCACTGGGTGTAAGAAGAATCTGTCACTGCCGCCCTCTACTGTCTGCTGCGGGAATGACAGCCCGAGAAAAGGCCATGTGACCAGCTGCTGCCAATCAGCGGCGAGACAGGGGACCTCTGTGAGAATCCGCCGGGAAAGAAGAAGGTGGAGGCCGGTGTGGGGTGAGGGGTCAGTCAGGGGAGAGGGCAGTGTGGGGAGAGGGGTCAGTCAGGGGAGAGGGCAGTGTGGGGAGAGGGGTCAGTCAGGGGAGAGGGCAGTGTGGGGAGAGGGGTCAGTCAGGGGAGAGGGCAGTGTGGGGAGAAGGGTCAGTCAGGGGAGTGTGCGCCGGAAATCTCTTCCCCCAGTCCCCTGCGCCCTATAGAATTCCTTCCTTCTCCGGATGATCGGTGAAGGAGGGGCTCTGACAACATGTGGGGCCGCGGAACGTCACTCACTACAGATCCCAGCATGCCCACACAGCCTGCACTCCTGGCTCTGGTGCTGTCAGGACATGCTGGGAAGTGTAGTTCCTCCGCAGCTGCCGGTATACAGAGCCCTTATCCCACGTGTTGCAGGGCCCCGGAGGCGCCTCTTACCTGGGGCCACTGGCCCTCGCCGGCGGTTAAAGGTAGAGGCTAGATCCAAGTGGGCTAAAGGCCCTCTGCTAACGTCATGCCCATGTGACCAGAAGGGGCGGTGCCTCTCCCTCCATAGAGCAGACACAGGAAGCTGTGGAGGTCATGGCGGGATGTGGAGTATTGGTTGAGCCTAGACTGTATGGGCTCCTTCCTGGTGCCTGACTACAGCCCATACAGTCTAGCCGGCTCACTACAGAAGATGCTAGACTGTATGGGCTCCTGTCAGGTATATATTACTGTAGATATAGACTGTACAGGCTCCTGTCAGGTATATATTACTGTAGATATAGACTGTACGGACTCCTGTCAGGTATATATTACTGTAGATATAGACTGTTTGGGCTCCTGTCAGGTATATATTATTGTAGTTCTATTATGTATGGACTCCTGTCAGCTATATATTATTGTAGATATGGACTGTATGGGCTCCAGTCAGGTATATATTACTGTAGATATAGACTGTACGGGCTCCTGTCAGGTATATATTACTGTAGATATAGACTGTACGGGCTCCTGTCAGGTATATATTACTGTAGATATAGACTGTACGGGCTCCTGTCAGGTATATATTACTGTAGATATAGACTGTATGGGCTCCTGTCAGGTATATATTACTGTAGATATAGACTGTACGGGCTCTGTCAGGTATATATTACTGTAGATATAGACTGTACGGGCTCCTGTCAGGTATATATTACTGTAGATATAGACTGTACGGCTCCTGTCAGGTATATATTACTGTAGATATAGACTGTATGGGCTCCTGTCAGTATATATTACTGTAGATATAGACTGTATGGGCTCTGTCAGTATATATTACTGTAGATATAGACTGTAGGGCTCCTGTCAGGTATATATTACTGTAGATATAGACTGTAGGGCTCCTGTCAGGTATATATTACTGTAGATATAGACTGAGGCTCCTGTCGTTATTACGTAGATAAGACTGTAGGCTCTGTCAGGTATATTACTGATAACTGTGGGCTCCGTCATAATTACTGAGATTAAGAGGTCTGTGGATATATGTAGAATAGACTTATGGCTCCTGTATATATATACTGAATATAGACTTAGGGCTCCTGTCAGGTATATTACTGTAGATATAGACTGTAGCTCCTGTCAGGTATATATTACTGTGATATAGACTTAGGCTCCTGTAGTATATATTACTGTAGATATAGACTGTAGGCTCCTGTCAGTTATATTACTGTAGATATAGACTGTGGGCTCCTGTCAGTATATTTATGTAATAGATTGGGCTCGTCAGTAATTACTGTAGATATAGACTGTAGGGCTCCTGTCAGTAATATACTGTAGATATAGACTGTATGGCTCCTGTCAGTATATATTACTGTAGATAACTGATGGCTCCTTCAGGTATATATTACTGAATTAGACTGTAGGCTCCTGTCAGGTATATATTACTGTATAGACTGTACGGGCTCCTGTCAGGATAATTATGTATAGATAGGGCTCTGTCAGGTATATATTACTGTGATAGACTGTACGGCTCTGTCAGTATATATACTGTAGATTAACTGTGGGCTCCTGTCAGGTAATATACGTAGATATAGACTGTACGGGTCCTGTCAGTATATATACTGTAGATATAGACTGTAGGCTCCTGTCAGGTTATATTACGTAGATATAGACTGTAGGCTCCTTCAGGTATATATTACTGTAGATATAGACTGTAGGTCTGTCAGAATATTACTGTAGTATAGATTTGGCTCCTGTCAGGTTATATTACTGTATTGACTGTATGGCTCCGTCAGTTATATTATGTAGATAAGACTGTAGGGCTCCTTCAGGTAATATTATGTAGAAAGACTGTTGGGCTCCTGTCAGGTATATATATGTGTTAACTGTAGGTCCTGTCAGGATATATTACTGAGATATGACTGTATGGCTCCTGTCAGGTATTATTACTGTAGATATAGACTGTATGGGCTCCTGTCAGGTATATATTACTGTAATAAGACTGTAGGCTCCTGTCAGGTAATATTACTGTAATAAGACGTTGGCTCTGTCAGGTATATATTACGTAGATATAGACTGTACGGCTCCTGTCAGGTATATATTACTGTAGATATAGACTGTATGGCTCCGTCAGTATATTACTGTAGATTGACTGTAGGCTCCTGTCGGGTATATATTACTGTAGATACAGACTGTATGGACTCCTGTCAGGTATATATTACTGTAGATATAGACTGTACGGGCTCCTGTCAGGTATATATTACTGTAGATATAGACTGTATGGGCTCCTGTCAGGTATATATTACTGTAGATATACACTGTACGGGCTCCTGTCAGGTATATATTACTGTATAGACTGTATGGCTCCTGTCAGGTATATATTACTGTAGATATAGACTGTACAGGCTCCTGTCAGGTATATATTACTGTATAGACTGTATGGGCTCTTCTCAGGTATATATTACTGTAGATATACACTGTACGGGCTCCTGTCAGGTATATATTACTGTATAGACTGTATGGGCTCCTGTCAGGTATATATTACTGTAGATATACACTGTACGGGCTCCTGTCAGGTATATATTACTGTATAGACTGTATGGGCTCTTCTCAGGTATATATTACTGTAGATATAGACTGTACGGGCTCCTGTCAGGTAATATTACTGTAGATCTAGACTATACAGGCTCCTGTCAGGTATATATTACTGTAGATATAGACTGTACGGGCTCCTGTCAGGTATATATTACTGTAGATATAGACTGTATGGGCTCCTGTCAGGTATATATTACTGTAGATATAGACTGTACGGGCTCCTGTCAGGTATATATTACTGTAGCTATAGACTGTACGGGCTCCTGTCAGGTATATATTACTGTAGATATAGACTGTACGGGCTCCTGTCAGGTATATATTACTGTAGATATAGACTGTATGGGCTCCTGTCAGGTATATATTACTGTAGCTATAGACTGTACGGGCTCCTGTCAGGTATATATTACTGTAGTATAGACTGTATGGGCTCCTGTCAGGTATATATTACTGTAGATATACACTGTACGGGCTCCTGTCAGGTATATATTACTGTAGCTATAGACTGTATGGGCTCCTGTCAGGTATATATTACTGTAGCTATAGACTGTATGGGCTCCTGTCAGGTATATATTACTGTAGATATAGACTGTATGGGCTCCTGTCAGGTATATATTACTGTAGCTATACACTGTACGGGCTCCTGTCAGGTATATATTACTGTAGCTATAGACTGTACAGGCTCCTGTCAGGTATATATTACTGTAGATATAGACTGTACAGGCTCCTGTCAGGTATATATTACTGTAGATATAGACTGTACGGGCTCCTGTCAGGTATATATTACTGTAGATATAGACTATACAGGCTCCTGTCAGGTATATATTACTGTAGATATAGACTGTACAGGCTCCTGTCAGGTATATATTACTGTAGATATAGACTGTATGTGCTCCTGTCAGGTATATATTACTGTAGATATAGACTGTACAGGCTCCTGTCAGGTATATATTACTGTAGCTATAGACTGTACGGCTCCTGTCAGGTTATACATCACCCCCTGTAACATACCCCATGCTCCTCACATCAGCCCTATGTACTTACCCCATTGCCTCCTCACAGCAGCCCCTGTACATACACCATGCCCCTCACATCAGCCCTCTGGATGCCATCCTCACAGCAGCCCCCTTACATACCCCATGCCTCCTCACATCAGCCCCTGTGCCTCCTCACAGCAGCCCCCTGGATGCCCCCCTACATACCCCATGCCTCCTCACAGCAGCCCCCTGGATGCCCCCACCTACATACCCCATGCCTCCTCACAGCAGCCCCCTGGATGCCCCTCCACATCAACCCCTGTACATACCCCATGCCTCCTCACATCAGCCCCCTGTACATACTCCACGCCCCCCTCATAGTAGTCCCCTGGATGCCCCCTGTACATACCCCATGCCTCCTCACAGCAGGCCCCTGGATGCCCCCCACATCAGCCCCCTGTACTTACTCCATGCCCCCCTCATAGTAGTCCCCTGGATGCCTCCTCACAGCAGCCCCCTGGATGCCCGCCTACATACCCCATGCCTCCTCACAGCAGCCCCCTGGATGCCCCCCTACATACCCCATGCCTCCTCACAGCAGCCCCCTGGATGCCCCCCTACATACCCCATGCCTCCTCACAGCAGCCCCCTGTACATACCCATGCCTCCTCACATCAACCCCCTGTACATACCCCATGCCTCCTCACATCAGCCCCCTGTACATACTCCATGCCCCCCTCATAGTAGTCCCCTGGATGCCCCCTGTACATACCCCATGCCTCCTCACAGCAGGCCCCTGGATGCCCCCACATCAGCCCCCTCTACATACCCCATGCCCCCTCACATCAGCCCTCTGGATGCCCCCTCACATCAGCCCCCTCTACATACCCCATGCCTCCTCACAGCAGTCCCCTGGATGCCCCCCACATCAGCCCCCTCTACATACTCCATGCCCCCCTCATAGTAGTCCCCTGGATGCCTCCTCACAGCAGCCCCCTGGATGCCCGCCTACATACCCCATGCCTCCTCACAGCAGCCCCCTGGATGCCCCCTACATACCCCATGCCTCCTCACATCAGCCCTCTGGATGCCTCCTCACAGCAGCCCCCTGTACATACCCCATGCCTCCTCACAGCAGCCCCCTGGATGCCCCCCCACATCAGCCCCCTCTACATACCCCATGCCCCGTCACATCAGCCCTCTGTACATACTCCATGCCCCTCACATCAGCCCTCTGGATGCCTCCTCACAGCAGCCCCCTGTACACACCCCATGCCTCCTCACATCAGCCCTCTGGATGCCCCCTCACATCAGCCCCCTGTACATAACCCATGCCTCCTCACAGCAGCCCCCTGTACATACCCCATGCCCCCTCACATCAGCCCTCTGGATGCCCCCACATCAGCCCCCTGTACATACTCTATGCCCCCCCATAGTAGTCCCCTGGATGCCTCCTCACAGCAGCCCCCTGGATGCCCGCCTACATACCCCATGCCTCCTCACAGCAGCCCCCTGGATGCCCCCCTACATACCCCATGCCCCCTCACATCAGCCCTCTGGATGCCCCCCACATCAGCCCCCTGTACATAACCCATGCCTCCTCACATCAGCCCCCTGTACATACCCCATGCCTCCTCACATCAGCCCCCTGTACATACCCCATGCCTCTTCACAGCAGCCCTCTGGATGCCCCCCACATCAGCCCCCTGTACATACTCCATGCCCCCCTCATAGTAGTCCCCTGGATGCCCCCTGTACATACCCCATGCCTCCTCACAGCAGCCCCCTGGATGCCCCCCCACATCAACCCCCTGTACATACCCCATGCCTTCTAACATCTGCCCTCTGGATGCCTCCTCACTGCAGCCCCCTGTACACACCCCATGCCCCCTCACATCAGCCCTCTGGATGCCCCCCACATCAGCCCCCTGTACATAACCCATGCCTCCTCACATCAGCCCCCTGTACATACCCCATGCCTCCTCACATCAGCCCCCTGTACATACCCCATGCCTCTTCACAGCAGCCCTCTGGATGCCCCCCCACATCAGCCCCCTGTACATACTCCATGCCCCCCTCATAGTAGTCCCCTGGATGCCCCCTGTACATACCCCATGCCTCCTCACAGCAGCCCCCTGGATGCCCCCCCACATCAGCCCCCTGTACATACCCCATGCCTTCTAACATCTGCCCTCTGGATGCCTCCTCACTGCAGCCCCCTGTACACACCCCATGCCCCCTCACATCAGCCCTCTGGATGCCACCCACATCAGCCCCCTGTACATAACCCATGCCTCCTCACAGCAGCCCCCTGTACATACCCCCTCACATCAGCCCTCTGGATGCCCCCCACATCAGCCCCCTGTACATACTCTATGCCCCCCTCATAGTAGTCCCCTGGATGCCTCCTCACAGCAGCCCCCTGGATGCCCGCCTACATACCCCATGCCTCCTCACAGCAGCCCCCTGGATGCCCCCCTACATACCCCATGCTCCCTCACATCAGCCCTCTGGATGCCCCCTCACATCAGCCCCCTGTACATACCCCATGCCTCCTCACATCAGCCCCCTGGATGCCCGCCTACATACCCCATGCCTCCTCACAGCAGCCCCCTGGATGCCCCCCTACGTACCCCATGCCCCCTCACACCAGCCCCCTGGATGCCCGCCTACATACCCCATGCCTCCTCACAGCAGCCCCCTGGATGCCCCCCTACATACCCCATGCTCCCTCACATCAGCCCTCTGGATGCCCCCTCACATCAGCCCCCTGTACATACCTCATGCCTCCTCACATCAGCCCCCTGTACATACCCCATGCCTCCTCACAGCAGCCCCCTGTACATACCCCATGCCTCCTCACAGCAGCCCCCTGGATGCCCCCTGTACATACCCCATACCTCCTCACAGCAGCCCCCTGGATGCCCCTCTGCACACCTCATGCCCCTCTACATACCCCATGCCCCCTCACAGCAGCCCCCTGGATGCCCCTCTGCACACCTCATGCCCCTCTACATACCCCATGCCCCCTCACAGCAGCCCCCTGGATGCCCCTCTGCACACCTCATGCCCCTCTACATACCCCATGCCCCCTCACAGCAGCCCCCTGGATGCCTCTACAACATTTATTCACGTGATCTCCCCACCTCAGTCCAGACGAGCTCAGGATCAGCATCAGTCCCCACAGTAACACAGCAGCGTCCTCCCAGGGCACAGTGCACACAGCTCAGTACAGGATCCACTGCACAACTCCGGGATCCTCCTCACAGCCTCCTGTCCCGGCACAATGTGCACACTGCGGCAGCTTAGCGCGGGACTGAAGAGGCTCTCCGCCCCTTCCGATGACGTCATGATTTTACAGAATCACTCCTCCCCCTTCAAGAAATCAACTCCAATCTAGCCGCTACCCTCTGCAGGTGGAGGTATGTGGAGATTCCCCGTTCCTGAGCGCGGGGGACATTAACCCCTTCAGCGCTGAGGCTCTGTATAAGAATCATCACGTGTCTGTGGTGTTTCCTGTAATAGATACTGTGATAATACTGTAAGCTCCATGTCTTGTGCTGTGCAGAACTAAAGCCCCCCTCCTTCTCTCTGCAGCTCTCATACTTCTCACCAACCCCCCCCCAGCCTGCACTCAGGCAGTGTAATGTGAGCTGCCAGTGCTGCAAGTTTTCCCGCTTCACAGCAGGGGTCCCATTGTCAGCAACGTGTGCTGTTCTTACCCTAGCAGCCATCTTGGAGACTCCATTCGGTTTTTTTAATAACACGGTGGGAGCGTCCGCTAGAAACACGAAAGTACTGTTGTGAAACATGCGCCGGACAGGCAACGGTCCCGTGGTACTGGTAAACCCGTAACTCCAACAGAACCCGAGAAATGGAATTCTCGGATGCCCTATAAACTAGCCCACCCGCGTGTGGGCTCATTTGAACCGTCATTTCAAAGTAAGATCATTGATAGGTCTGCCATTCTTCTGCGAGGTTCTCAGGATGAGGTATGCTAATGATAATCTTTCAGAACTCCAACCATACCTTTCAGCAAGAGGAGGACCCTGGTAACTCCACCCCGTTTATGATGTCACGGCCACAGGTCTCTAAGGTAGGGGCCAGGTATTCTGCCTCAGATCTGCCCTGGACACCAGATACATAGCAGCTCTGTGATGCATTGTGATGTGTCTCCCCTCCCCCGACCGCATGGCTTGCCTACTATGATCTAAGAACTGTAAGTTGATCTTCCATCTTTAATCCTGTTTTATTTTCTGTAACCATATTGTACATAACTATATTGCCTCAGCTTGTTACATCCTTTTTTTTATATGGTATAAGCACTGCCTGTTTTTTAGGAATAAACCTATAAATTTATTAGTTTCTCCTGCTCTATAAACGAATTTGCACGTGCCTGAAGCACTTCGCTACTGTTTTGGGTTGCTACGGACCCGCTTGATAAATTTTTCATCAAAAGCCGTACTGGTGGCAGCTAAAAAGAAGGGGTGTAAAGTGTTGACCTATGGGGTGGCGTTGGCGGTGACGGAGCGGGTTTTATAAGTGTATTACCCGGCTGCGGCTCGGAGTAATTATAATTCCCTCACTGCAGCGTGCCCAATAGCCAGCACACATCCAAGTGACCCGTCTGGCGACTGATTATCCTAGGTGCAGTTCCCTGACTGACCTGAGGGTAGGGGGGCGCCAGAGAGCTGCAAGTTCCTAAGAGGAAGTAGGATAATTATAAATCCCTGCAGTTTACTGGGTCGGACGGCAGCGGCCGTCGTGTGTGTGCACCGTTTCATCACATATTGGTGGCAGCGGTGGGATCACAAGCCGTGATACCCCGGGCTACCGTGTGGCGGACCGCGTGCCCGTTCATCACAGATACATACGACCCCACACGAGGCTGAAGTTGGTTTCTTATTCGTCAGTTTCTTATTCGGCAAATTTTTCTTTTCTGTTTTTTATAGGTTTAACAGCAAAAAAGAAGCATCAAAATAATAGAAAACTCTGCAGTGAGGAGTCCTGATGTGAAAACACTTAAAATCTGCGCCAAAAATTATAAAACTTGCACAAAACTGGGCATCAAAGTGGGCACCAGAGGGCACTAATTAAAGGGTTAAATGACTTTGGGCCACAGATATGACACAGCAGACATATAGAACAGGGCGCCCCGCATCAAACCCAGGTCCCTCCTGCCTGGCCCAAATGGGTTCTGAGCATCAGAATTGGCATCAAAGTGGGCAAACTGCCAATTTTCACAGATTTGAATAAATAACAGATGTTTTTCAGGGGTTAAATGACTTTGGGCCACTGATCTCACACTAAGAATACACAGATAGTGAAGCCCCGCATCAAAACCAGGTCCCTCCTGCCTGGCCCAAATGGGTTCTGGGCATCAGAATTGGCATCAAAGTGGGCAAACAGCCAATTTTCACAGATTTGAATAAGTAACAGATGTTTTTCAGGGGTTAAATGACTTTGGGCCACTGATCTCACACTAAGAATACACAGATAGTGATGCCCCGCATAAACCAGGTCCCTCCTGCCTGGCCCAAATGGGTTCTGGGCATCAGAATTGGCATCAAAGTGGGCAAACAGCCAATTTTCACAGATTTGAATAAGTAACAGATGTTTTTCAGGGGTTAAATGACTTTGGGCCACTGATCTCACACTAAGAATACACAGATAGTGATGCCCCGCATTTAAACCCAGGTCCCTCCTGCCTGGCCCAAATGGGTTCTGGGCATCAGAATTGGCATCAAAGTGGGCAAACGGCCAATTTTCACAGATTTGAATAAGTAACAGATGTTTTCAGTGGTTAAATGACTCTGGGCCACTGATCTCACACTAAGAATATACAGATAGTGATGCCCTGCATCAAACCCACGTCCTCCAGCCTGGCCCAAATGGGTTCTGGCATCAGAATTTGCATCAAAGTGGGCACAACAGCCAATTTTCACAGATTTGAATAAGTAACAGATGTTTTTAAGGGGTTAAATGACTTTGGGCCACTGATCTCACATTAAGAATACACAGATAGTGATGCCCCGCATCAAACCAGGTCCCTCCGCCTGGCCCAAATGGGTTCTGGGCATCAGAATTGGCATCAAAGTGGGCAACACAGCCAATTTTCACAGATTTGAATAAGTAACAGATGTTTTTCAGGGGTTAAATGACTTTGGGCCACTGATCTCACACTAAGAATACACAGATAGTGATGCCCCCATCAAACCCAGGTCCCTCCAGCCTGGCCCAAATGGGTTCTGGGCATCAGAATTGGCATCAAAGTGGGCACACAGCCAATTTTCACAGATTTGAATAAGTAACAGATGTTTTTCAGGGTTAAATGACTTTGGGCCACTGATCTCAACTAAGAATACACAGATAGTGATGCCCCGCATCAAACCCAGGTCCCTCCATGCCTGGCCCAAATGGGTTCTGGGCATCAGAATTGGCATCAAAGTGGGCAAACAGCCAATTTTCACAGATTTGAATAAGTAACAGATGTTTTTCAGGGGTTAAATGACTTTGGGCCACTGATCTCACACTAAGAATACACAGATAGTGATGCCTCGCATCAAACCCAGGTCCCTCCAGCCTGGCCCAAATGGGTTCTGGGCATCAGAATTGGCATCAAAGTGGGCACAACAGCCAATTTTCACAGATTTGAATAAGTAACAGATGTTTTTCAGGGTTAAATGACTTTGGGCCACTGATCTCACACTAAGAATACACAGATAGTGATGCCCTGCATCAAACCCAGGTCCCTCTGCCTGGCCCAAATGGGTTCTGGGCATCAAATTGGCATCAAATGGGCAAACAGCCAATTTTCACAGATTTGAATAAGTAACAGATGTTTTTAGGGGTTAAATGACTTTGGGCCACTGATCTCACACTAAGAAATACAGATAGTGATGCCCCGCATTAAACTCAGGTCCCCCTGCCTGGCCCAAATGGGTTCTGGGCATCAGAATTGGCATCAAAGTGGGCAAACAGCCAATTTTCACAGATTTGAATAAGTAACAGATGATTTTTCAGGGGTTAAATGACTCTGGGCCACTGATCTCACACTAAGAATACACAGATAGTGATGCCCGCATCAAACCCAGGTCCCTCCTGCCTGGCCCAAATGGGTTCTGGGCATCAGAATTGGCATCAAAGTGGGCACACAGCCAATTTTCACAGATTTGAATAAGTAACAGATGTTTTTCAGGGGTTAAATGACTTTGGGCCACTGATCTCACACTAAGAATACACAGATAGTGATGCCCCGCATCAAACCCAGGTCTCTCCAGCCTGGCCCAAATGGGTTCTGGGCATCAGAATTGGCATCAAAGTGGGCACACAGCCAATTTTCACAGATTTGAATAAGTAACAGATGTTTTTCAGGGTTAAATGACTTTAGGCCACTGATCTCAACTAGAATACACAGATAGTGATGCCCTGCATCAAACCCAGGTCCCTCCTGCCTGGCCCAAATGGGTTCTGGGCATCAGAATTGGCATCAAAGTGGGCAAACAGCCATTTTCACAGATTTGAATAAGTAACAGATGTTTTTACAGGGGTTAAATGACTTTGGGCCACTGATCTCAACTAAGAATATACAGATAGTGATGCCCGCATCAAACCCAGGTCCCTCCTGCCTGGCCCAAATGGGTTCTGGGCATCAGAATTGGCATCAAGTGGGCACACAGCCAATTTTCACAGATTTGAATAAGTAACAGATGTTTTTCAGGGGTTAAATGACTTTGGGCCACTGATCTCACACTAAGATACACAGATAGTGATGCCCCGCATCAAACCCAGGTCCTCCTGCCTGGCCCAAATGGGTTCTGGGCATCAGAATTGGCATCAAAGTGGCAAACAGCCAATTTTCACAGATTTGAATAAGTAACAGATGTTTTTCAGGGGTTAAATGACTTTGGGCCACTGATCTCACACTAAGAATACACAGATAGTGATGCCCCGCATCAAACCCAGGTACCTCCAGCCTGGCCCAAATGGGTTCTGGGCATCAGAATTGGCATCAAAATTGGGCAAACGGACAATTTTCACAGATTTGAATAAGTAACAGATGTTTTTCAGGGGTTAAATACTTTGGGCCACTGATCTCACACTAAGAATATACAGATAGTGATGCCCCGCATCAAACCCAGGTCCCTTCTGCCTGGCCCAAATGGGTTCTGGGCATCAGAATTGGCATCAAAGTGGGCACACAGCCAATTTTCACAGATTTGAATAAGTAACAGATGTTTTTCAGGGGTTAAATGACTTTGCGCCACTGATCTCACACTAACAATATACAGATAGTGAAGCAGCACATCAAACCCAGGTCTCTCCTGCCTGGCCCAAAATGGGTTCAGGGCATCAGAATTGGCATCAAAGTGGGCACACAGCCAATTTTCACAGATTTGAAAAAGTAACAGATGTTTTTCAGGGGTTAAATGACTTTGGGCCACGCATCTCACACTGAGAATACACAGATAGTGATGCCCTACATCAAACCCAGGTCCCTCCTGCCTGGCCCAAATGGGTTCTGGGCATCAGAATTGGCATCAAAATGGGCAAACATCCAATTTTCACAGATTTGAATAAGTAACAGATGTTTTTCAGGGGTTAAATGACTTTGGGCCACTGATCTCACACTAAGAATATACAGATAGTGATGCCCTGCATCAAACCCAGGTCCCTCCTGCCTGGCCCAAATGGGTTCAGGGCATCAGAATTGGCATCAAAGTGGGCAAACATCCAATTTTCACAGATTTGAATAAGTAACAGATGTTTTTCAAGGGTTAAATGACTTTGGGCCACTGATCTCACACTAAGAATATACAGATAGTGATACCCCGCATCAAACCCAGGTCCCTTCTGCCTGGCCCAAATGGGTTCTGGGCATCAGAATTGGCATCAAAGTGGGCAAACAGCCAATTTTCACAGATTTGAATAAGTAACAGATGTTTTTCAGGGGTTAAATGACTTTGGGCCACTGATCTCACACTAAGAATACACAGATAGTGATGCCCTGCATCAAACGCAGGTCCCTCCTGCCTGGCCCAAATGGGTTCTGGGCATCAGAATTGGCATCAAAGTCGGAAAACGGCCAATTTTCACAGATTTGAATAAGTAACATGTTTTTCAGGGGTTAAATGACTTTGGGCCACTGATCTCACACTAAGAATACACAGATAGTGATGCCCTGCATCAAACCCAGGTCCCTCCTGCCTGACCCAAATGGGTTCTGGGCATCAGAATTGGCATCAAAGTGGGCACACAGCCAATTTTCACAGATTTTAATTAGTAACAGATGTTTTTCAAGGGTTAAATGACTTTGGGCCACTGATCTCACACTAAGAATACACAGACAGTGATGCCCCGCATCAAACCCAGGTACCTCCAGCCTGGCCCAAATGGGTTCTGGGCATCAGAATTGGCATCAAAATTGGGCAAACGGACAATTTTCACAGATTTGAATAAGTAACAGATGTTTTTCAGGGGTTAAATGACTTTGGGCCACTGATCTCACACTAAGAATATACAGATAGTGATGCCCTGCTTCAAACCCAGGTCCCTCCAGCCTGGCCCAAATGGGTTCTGGGCATCAGAATTGGCATCAAAGCGGGCAAATAGCCAATTTTTGTAGCGCTGGCGCCTGCGTCCCTGTCCTCTGCCAGGCAGGGACGCTGTTCCCCTGCGCCAGCGTCCCTGTCCTCTGCCAGGCAGGGACGTCGCTCTCCTTACCGCCGCTCGGCGTCCTCCTTCCGCCCTGCTGGGGCTGCGCGCTCCTTCCCTGCCACTGGGCTTAGGGCGCGCGCGCTTCCCCGCTCTTAAAGGGGCCGCGCGCATCTTTCAAAAAAGTCCCCGGCCAATGCCGGAGGACTCCACCTTATATAAAGCACCTCCTCCAAAATGGAGGTGCCCGAGCAATGTTGTTGCACTGTTCACTACTCTGCTTCAGCCCTCAGGTTCCGTTACCAGTTACCTGCCTGTTTCCTGCCAGTTTGCTGTCTGCTACCTGTCTGCTAGCCTACCTGGAGGCTCCATCGTCCGACAGTCTGCTCGCCATCACCTGCCAGTCTGTCTATTGACCAGCCTGCCCGTTTATCTGCTGATGTTCACCGGTTACCAGTCTGCTAGCCTACCTGGAGGTTCGGCCGTCACATGCGGTGACCATCGGCTATTCCAGAGACTCTCGCCTGCTCACTTGGGGCGCTCATCTGCCATCTGCCTGCTAGCCTACCTGGAGGTTCGGCCGTCACATGCGGTGACCATCGGCTATTCCAGAGACTCTCGCCTGCTCACTTGGGGGCGCTCATCTGCCATCTGCCTGCTAGCCTACCTGGAGGTTCGGCCGTCACATGCGGTGACCATCGGCTATTCCAGAGACTCTCGCCTGCTCACTTGGGGGCGCTCATCTGTCATCTGCCTGCTAGCCTACCGGGAGGCTCAGCCATCTCAGGTCGTATATACCTGTCTATCCAGAGACTACCCCGGTCACTTGCCGTGACTACCTGCCTGTCTATCCAGAGACTGCCCCAGTCACTTGCCGTGACTTCCTGCCTGTCTATCCAGAGACTGCCCCGGTCACTTGCCTGCCTGTCTATCCAGAGACTGCCCCGGTCACTTGCCGTGACTTCCTGTCCTTTTTCCCCGGGCGCCACCCGCTCCCTTACAAGGAAAGCCTCCTTGTATAATAGCTCAGAGGTTCCGCCTCCCAGACCCGTTACAGTTTGCTCGGGCCATGGAACCCGGTGGCACCCAAACTCCCTCGCTCTCTGACCTGTGTCATGAACTGTCTCGTCAGAGGTCTCAACAGGAGTCCATCCTGGGTCACCTGCGGAACGTTAATTCCCGCCTGGACACTCTGACTGCTTCACCAGCAACCACCGCTGGCGCCATGACTCGCAATCCGGCAGTTCCGCTGCTCACCAATTCCGTGGTTTCCGTTCCCGGACCTCGACTTTCAGCTCCTCCTCGTTTTGGAGGCGACCCTGCTCTGGCTTGGGGTTTCATTAACCAGTGCACCCTGCACTTTGAACTCCTGTCCCACCAGTTTAACTCCGACCGGGCCAAAATTGCCTTCATCATGTCCCATCTCACCGGAAGGCTCTGGCCTGGCTTAATCCTCTTTGGGAGAGAGAAGACTCCCTGGTGTCCGACCTGCCTGCCTTTCTCTCGGCCTTCCGGAAGGTATTCGACGAACCCGGACTTAAGACCTCCTCCGCATCATCTCTGCTACGTCTCCATCAGGGAGGTCTCACCGTGGGTCAATATGCCATACGGTTCCGTACCCTTGCCTCGGAGCTGGCTTGGGAGAATGACGCTCTGATATCTGTCTTCTGGGAGGGTCTGTCCGGTCGTATTAAAGATGAACTTGCCGGTCGGGACATTCCTACCTCTCTCGATGACCTAATAACTCTTGCCAATCGAATTGATCGACGGTTCCAGGAGCGCGCCAAAGAGGTCACCCGTGAGAGAAGGTTTTTTCGTCTAGCTCCTACTTTTCAGAGACCCGTAACTCCTTCCGTTTCTCCCCAGGTACACACTCCTGAGCCTATGCAGGTCGACCAGACCAAGATGGTCAAAGCCAGTCAGGACTTACGCCGTGCCGAGGGGAGTTGCTTCTACTGTGGCAGTAAGGAGCACCTGATCCGTACCTGTCCAGAGAGGTCGGGAAACGCCTGTGTCTAGGTTCGCTCGGAGAGGTCAACCTAGACAAGAATAAATCCTCTCCATCTCTGCTGCTGTCAGTCTCAATTCTTCTCGGTGAGAACCGCTATTTCGAATTAGCCCAACTTGATTCTGGAGCAGCCGGGAATCTCGTTTCACAAGCTCTGGTAGAAAAATATTGCATTCCTACCAAACCTCTGGTTGTACCAGTATCTGTCGCTGCTGTGGATGGGGGTCTCCTACCACGTCCCATCCAACTTATCACCGAATCCATAACCCTGCAGGTGGGAATGCTGCATTCTGAGAGCATCTCGTTTCATGTTCTGCCTGGACTCTCTCATGCTTTCTTATTAGGCCTACCATGGCTCCAAAAGCATGCACCCGTGCTCGACTGGCAGACTGGAGAGATTCTTCGCTGGGGACAGGACTGTCATAAAACGTGTTTGGTTCCTGTTCATCCCGTCCGTTCTTCTCCTACACCAACTAATCTACCTGGGCTCCCGATTCCATATTGGTCATTCGCTGATGTCTTTGATAAAAAGGAGGCAGAGACATTACCCCCTCACAGACCTTATGATTGCCCGATCGACCTGCTACCCGGTACTACGCCTCCCCGTGGGCGTATTTACCCATTGTCCGCTGCTGAGACCAGGTCGATGTCCGAATATATCGAGGAGAATTTGGCCAAGGGATTCATCCGGAAATCTACCTCCCCAGCGGGAGCAGGTTTCTTCTTCGTAAAAAAGAAAGACGGCTCTCTCCGTCCCTGTATAGACTACAGAGGTCTAAATCTGATCACGGTGAAGAATAAGTACCCTCTTCCGCTCATTCCAGAATTATTTGATCGTCTGAGGGGGGCTAGAATCTTCACCAAACTGGATCTTCGTGGGGCATATAACCTAGTCCGTATCCGTCGGGGGGTTGAATGGAAGACGGCATTCAACACCCGGACGGCCACTACGAGTATTTGGTGATGCCCTTTGGTCTCTGTAATGCTCCGGCAGTCTTTCAAGAGTTTGTCAATGATATCTTCCGAGACCTTCTCTACTCCTTCGTTGTGGTGTACCTGGACGACATCTTGGTCTTCTCTCCGGATCTCCAGTCTCACCGGAGGGACGTTCGTCAGGTTCTGCTCAGGCTCAGGCAGAATCACCTCTTCGCTAAATATGAGAAGTGCCTCTTTGAGCAGACCTCGCTTCCGTTTTTGGGCTACATCATTTCTCAGACAGGCCTACGAATGGATCCGGAGAAACTATCTGCCATCAAGAAATGGCCTCGACCGGAGGGATTGAAGGCCATTCAGCGGTTCCTGGGCTTCGCCAACTATTACCGCCTCTTCATACCGCACTTCTCTTCCCGGACTGCCCCAATCTCCGCGCTCACCCGCAAGGACGCAAACCCCAAACAGTGGACACCCAAAACAGAAGAGGCCTTTCTTTCCTTAAAACAGGCCTTCTCTTCCGCTCCAGTTCTGCATCGCCCGGACGGCAACAAGCAGTTCTTCCTGGAGGTGACGCTTCCTCCTCTGGAGCCGGAGCGGTACTTACTCAAAAATCGTCTTCCGGGAGGATGGTATCTTGCGGCTTCTTCTCCAAACTCTTCTCCTCTTCTGAGCGCAATTACTCCATAGGAGACCGAGAGCTATTGGCCATCAAGTTGGCATTGGAGGAGTGGCGTTACCTACTCGAGGGGGCTCTTCATCCGGTAATCATTTACACTGACCACAAAAATTTGGCTTACCTCCAGCAGGCCCAGAGACTTAACCTTCGCCAAGCCCGGTGGTCCTTGTTTTTTGCCCGCTTTGACTTTCTTTTACATTTTCGCCCGGCAGACAAGAACATCAAGGCGGATGCCTTGTCCCGGTCCTTCCTGGTGTCGGATCTCGAGGAGGAACCTAAACATATCATCGATCCCGCCAGAGTGATGCAGGTGGCTCCCGTGAGTCTAAATCGTCTCCCTCCTGGTAAGACGTTCGTATCAGTACCCGATCGGGAGAGGATCCTACACTGGGGTCATTCGTCTAAACTAGCTGGCCACGCCGGTCAGAAAAAGACCCTCCAGCTCATTACCCGGCATTACTGGTGGCCTACCCTGCACAAGGACGTAATAGACTTTGTTTCTGCCTGTGCCTCCTGTGCCCGCAACAAAGTTCCGAGACACCTGCCTGCCGTCTTCTTCCGCTTCCTGTACCCACTGCCCCCTGGCAGCATATAGCCATGGACTTCATAACCGATCTTCCCGTCTCTGCTGGTTGTACGGTCATTTGAGTGGTCGTTGACAGATTTTCCAAGATGGCTCACTTCATTCCCCTGCCAGGCCTTCCGTCAGCACCCGAGTTGGCTAAAGACTTTATCCGCCACATCTTCCGTCTTCATGGCCTGCCTTGTCACATTGTGTCGGATCGTGGGGTACAGTTCACCTCACGTTTCTGGAGAGCCACTTGTAAGTTGCTAGACGTCTCCCTGGATTTTTCCTCCGCCTACCACCCACAGTCCAATGGTCAAGTGGAGCGGATCAATCAGATTCTGACCAGTTATCTCCGGCACTTCGTTAATGCCCACCATTCTGATTGGGTGGACCTCCTGCCATGGGCCGAATTTTCTTACAACAATCACGAGAGCGAATCTTCCTCCAAATCTCCGTTTTTTGTAGTCTTCGGTCAGCATCCTCGGATCCCTGTTCCCGTCTCCACCACTGTGGACAATCCAGCTGCGGAAACTCTTGTTAGCAAATTTTCCTCCATATGGGAGAGTACCCGGTCCGCACTCATTCTGTCATCCGAGCGCATGAAGAAACATGCTGACAAGACGTCTGGATCCTCCTCAATTCCGTCCTGGGGATAAGGTCTGGCTCTCGTCCAAGTATGTCCGGCTCAAGATTCCTTCCTACAAGTTAGGTCCTCGGTTCATCGGTCCTCTGGAGTTGATCAGTCAGATCAACCCAGTGGCTTATAAATTGAAACTCCCGGCCAATTTGCGGATCCCTAACTCCTTCCATGTATCTCTCCTCAAACCGGTGATACTTAACTCTTTTTCCAAGTCTACAGGTACGCCTCCTGCTCCCGTTTCAGCTGAAAACGAATTTGAGGTAGAGAACATTTTGGCCACCAAGAGGGTAAGAAGGAAGACCTATTTTTTGGTGGATTGGAAGGGGTTTGGTCCTGAGGAGAGAACGTGGGAGCCTCGGGAGAACATCCATGCCCCTCTCATCTTAGCTAAATTTCTTTCTGGCCTAAAAAAGGGGGGCCTAAAGGGGGGGGGTACTGTAGCGCTGGCGCCTGCGTCCCTGTCCTCTGCCAGGCAGGGACGCTGTTCCCCTGCGCCAGCGTCCCTGTCCTCTGCCAGGCAGGGACGTCGCTCTCCTTACCGCCGCTCGGCGTCCTCCTTCCGCCCTGCTGGGGCTGCACGCTCCTTCCCTGCCACTGGGCTTAGGGCGCGCGAGCGTGCGCTTCCCCGCTATTAAAGGGGCCGCGCGCATCTTTCAAAAAAAGTCCCCGGCCAATGCCGGAGGACTCCACCTTATATAAAGCACCTCCTCCAAAATGGAGGTGCCCGAGCAATGTTGTTGCACTGTTCACTACTCTGCTTCAGCCCTCAGGTTCCGTTACCAGTTACCTGCCTGTTTCCTGCCAGTTTGCTGTCTGCTACCTGTCTGCTAGCCTACCTGGAGGCTCCATCGTCCGACAGTCTGCTCGCCATCACCTGCCAGTCTGTCTATGGACCAGCCTGCCCGTTTATCTGCTGATGTTCACCGGTTACCAGTCTGCTAGCCTACCTGGAGGTTCGGCCGTCACATGCGGTGACCATCGGCTATTCCAGAGACTCTCGCCTGCTCACTTGGGGGCGCTCATCTGCCATCTGCCTGCTAGCCTACCTGGAGGTTCGGCCGTCACATGCGGTGACCATCGGCTATTCCAGAGACTCTCGCCTGCTCACTTGGGGGCGCTCATCTGTCATCTGCCTGCTAGCCTACCGGGAGGCTCAGCCATCTCAGGTCGTATATACCTGTCTATCCAGAGACTACTCCGGTCACTTGCCGTGACTACCTGCCTGTCTATCCAGAGACTGACCCGGTCACTTGCCGTGACTTCCTGCCTGTCTATCCAGAGACTGCCCTGGTCACTTGCCTGCCTGTCTATCCAGAGACTGCCCCGGTCACTTGCCGTGACTTCCTGTCCTTTTTCCCCGGGCGCCACCCGCTCCCTTACAAGGAAAGCCTCCTTGTATAATAGCTCAGAGGTTCCGCCTCCCAGACCCGTTACAATTTTCACAGATTTGAATAAGTAACAGATGTTTTTCAGGGTTAAATGACTTTGGGCCACTGATCTCACACTAAGAATACACAGATAGTGCTGCCCCGCATCAAACCCAGGTCTCTCCTGCCTGGCCCAAATGGGTTCTGGGCATCAGAATTGGCATCAAAGCGGGCAAATAGCCAATTTTCACAGATTTGAATAAGTAACAGATGTTTTTCAGGGGTTAAATGACTTTGGGCCACTGATCTCACACTAAGAATACACAGATAGTGATGCCCTGCATCAAACCCAGGTCCCTCCTGCCTGGCCCAAATGGGTTCTGGGCATCAGAATTGGCATCAAAGTGGGCACACAGCCAATTTTCACAGATTTGAATAAGTAACAGATGTTTTTAACAAGTTAAATGACTTTGGGCCACTGATCTCACACTAAGAATACACAGATAGTGATGCCCCGCATCAAACCCAGGTCCCTCGTGCCTGGCCCAAATGGGTTCTGGGCATCAGAATTGGCATCAAAGTGGGCAAACAGCCAATTTTCACAGATTTGAATAAGTAACTGATGTTTTTCAGGGGTTAAATGACTCTGGGCCACTGATCTCACACTAAGAATACACAGATAGTGATGCCCCGCATCAAACCCAGGTCCCTTCTGCCTGGCCCAAATGGGTTCTGGGCATCAGAATTGGCATCAAAGTGGGCAAACGGACAATTTTCACAGATTTGAATAAGTAACAGATGTTTTTCAGGGGTTAAATGACTCTGGGCCACTGATCTCACACTAAGAATATACAGATAGTGATGCCCCGCATCAAACCCAGGTACCTCCAGCCTGGCCCAAATAGGTTCTGGGCATCAGAATTGGCATCAAAGCGGGCAAACAGCCAATTTTCACAGATTTGAATAAGTAACAGATGTTTTTAAGGGGTTAAATGACTTTGGGCCACTGATCTCACACTAAGTATACACAGATAGTGATGCCCCGCATCAAACCCAGGTCCCTCCTGCCTGGCCCAAATGGGTTCTGGGCATCAGAATTGGCATCAAAGTGGGCAAACGGACAATTTACACAGATGTGAATAAGTAACAGATGTTTTTCAGGGGTTAAATGACTCTGGGTGTGATAATACTTAAGCTCCATGTCTTGTGCTGTGCAGAACTAAAGCCACAAAGCAAAGCCCCCCTCCTTCTCTCTGCAGCTCTCATACTTCTCACCAACCCCCTCCCAGCCTGCACTCAGGCAGTGTAATGTGAGCTGCCAGTGCTAGAGTTTTCCCGCTTCACAGCAGGGGTCCCATTGTCAGCAACGTGTGCTGTTCTTACCCTAGCAGCCATCTTGGAGACACCATTCGGTTTTGGTTAATAACACAGTGGGAGCGTCCGCTAGAAACACGAAAGTACTGTTGTGAAACATGCGCCGGACAGGCAACGGTCCCGTGGTACTGGTAAACCCGTAACTCCAACAGAACCCGAGAAATGGAATTCTCGGATGCCCTATAAACTAGCCCACCCGCGTGTGGGCTCATTTGAACCGTCATTTCAAAGTAAGATCATTGATAGGTCTGCCATTCTTCTGCGAGGTTCTCAGGATGAGTTATGCTCCTGATAATCTTTCAGAACTCCAACCATACCTTTCAGCAAGAGGAGGACCCTGGTAACTCCACCCCGTTTATGATGTCACGGCCACAGGTCTCTAAGGTAGGGGCCAGGTATTCTGGCTCAGATCTGCCCTGGACACCAGATACATAGCAGCTCTGTGATGCATTGTAATGTGTCTCCCCTCCCCCGACCGCATGGCTTGCCTACTATGATCTAAGAACTGTAAGTTGATCTTCCATCTTTAATCCTATTTTATTTTCTGTAACCATATTGTACATAACTATATTGCCTCAGCTTGTTACATCCTTTTTTTTTATATGGTATAAGCACTGCCTGTTTTTTAGGAATAAACCTATAAATTTATTAGTTTGTTTCTCCTGCTCTATAAACGAATTTGCACGTGCCTGAAGCACTACGCTACTGTTTTGGGGTTGCTACGGACCCGCTTGATAAATTGTTCAGTAAGAAAAACCGTAGCTGGTGGCAGCTTAAAAGAAGGGGTGTAAAGTGTTGACATATGGGGTGGCGTTGGCAGTGACGGAGCGGGTATTATAAGTGTATTACCCGGCTGCGGCTCGGAGTAATTATAATTCCCTCACTGCAGCGTGCCCAATAGCCAGCACACATCCAAGTGACCCGTCTGGCGACTGATTATCCTAGGTGCAGTTCCCTGACTGACCTGAGGGTAAGGGGGGCGCCAGAGAGCTGCAAGTTCCTAAGTGGAAGTGGGATAATTATAAATCCCTGCAGTTTACCGGGTCGGACGGCAGCAGCCGTCGTGTGTGTGCACCGTTTCATCACATATTGGTGGCAGCGGTGGGATCACAAGCCGTGACCCCCGGGCTACCGTGTGGCGGACCGTGTGCCCGTTCATCACATATTGGTGGCAAGCGGTGGGATTATAGAGCATTAGTGATCTGGTTTGAGCAATCATTCCATTCACTAAAAAACTTGCACGGTTCTTCAGCGACCCTGCATCTAAAGTTTTGGAGAACAGACTCAGTGTTTATTAGTCCTGAGGCAATATAGTTATGTACAAATGCAGTTATAAAATAAATGGGATTAAGAATGAAAGACTCACATGATAGTTAGATCATATACAGGCAAGCCAGGCTGGGGGGAAAGGAGCCACACGTCATAGTTCATTTGCCGATCTCTTAGTCAGGACCTCACAGCAGGGACTGACTAAGGAACTTCACTGCAAGACTTATGCATGTCAGCTTCTGACCTCACAAAAGGGGCTGGCTTTCTGGCCACCTCCCCTGGCTGAAAGGGATGGTTTGGAGGCGTTTGCTTCCCTCGCGCCAGATCAAGACAGTGACTATGAGGCCATCAAGCAGGCCCTGATTGCCAAGTACCAGCTAACCCCTGAGGTATACCGAAAGAAGTTCCGGAACCTCCAACGTGGCCCACATGACAGCTATAGCGATGTGGTGCAAGGACTCAGGACCCACTTTGACCAGTGGATCCAGGGACTGTCAGTTGACACCTATGAGGAGCTGAAAGACCTGATGATCAAAGACCAGTTCCTGCATCTGTGCCCAGCGGAGGTCCGACAGTTCATCCTGGACCGAGAACTGGAGGACGCGGGTCACAACAGCACGGATCGCCGACAGCTATGAGGCCAACCGGAAACCCGAGGTGCGGAAGCCCGTCACCACCCGCTGGGGAGGGGGTAAGCCTGCAACCAACCCCAGTGCCCCTGCCAGTCGTCCCTCTGGAGGCACTATCCCCTTTGCCAGCGCCAGGCCTACATCAGACCCCCGCCAGTGTTTCTCCTGTAAAAGGACTGGTCACATCAGCGCCACCTGTCCGGAGAGGCAGAAGAACCCCCAGCCAAGGCCTCCGGGCCCAACGCCTCTGTCCTTTTGGTGGGTGGTGTGGTGGGGAGGGTTGATGACAACGTGCAGCCCGTCCGCGTGGGGGCCCGTCTTGCTACAGGCCTCAAGGACACCGGGGCTGAACGAACCCTCATCCAACCCGAACTGGCAGCCCCTGGAGAGTTGATTCCGGGGAAAACCTTAACTGTCACAGGGATTGGGGGCGTCCACTACCCCTTGCCGATAGCCCGAGTTTTCATTGACTGGGGTGCCGGGAGCGGGGTGAAGGAAGTGGGGGTGTCCGACAACCTGCCCACTGATGTTTTATTGGGGACTGATCTGGGGAGGATGGTGGCGTACTATGTCCCTGACACCCCTTCCCAATCTGATAAGGTTAACGTTAACCATGATGATGATGTTGATGATGATGGGAAACTGATTGTGTTACCTGCTAATGCTTTGCGAAGTGATGATGCAACTGATAACCTTTCTTTCCCTAGGAATGATGTTGATAGTGATGTATCTGTGCCATCTGAATCTGTTAACCCTTTCTCTGAAGTGGTAGATGTGTCCACAGGTACAGGAGCGTTCAGTCCCGTCGCTCTGCGGAGTGAGACGGCTGAGGAACCCCTAGCAGGAGCAAGCGACAGTGCTCAAGGAAATGGGGAGGTGCATGGGAACCGGGAGGAAGGTGACGCCATGACACTGACCAGTGCCACCGAGGAAGGTAACTGGCCCATAAGTAGCACTGCTCCTGAAGTGTTGGGGGTGGATGGGGAGGTAGAGCCCATAGCAGCCAGGCTGATGGGTCTATAGAAACCCCCGGGGAGACGGCATATGTAGCTGCTGTCACCCGCAGTCAGAGTGCCCGGATCGCAGGTAGCGTCCTACCATCTGGACCCTCCTCCGCTACAGGAGAGACTGAACCAGAGGTGGACCCAGAGCCGGTCCCAGAGGGTCCCAGTGAGGAAGGAACCCTGACGTCACTTCTGGCTGCCTCCAGCCAGGAGTTCCAGGCCGCTCTGCACTCAGATGCGAGCCTGGAGAACTTGAGGCACCTCGCCGAGACGCCCACCTCCGTGACTGATAAGGAGAGGGTGTTCTGGGAACGAGGAAGGTTGTACCGGGAGACAGTACCCGGAGATTCCCAAAAGGAGTGGTTGAGAGAAAAACAGCTGGTCGTCCCGCACCAGTTCCGAGGTGAGTTGTTGAGGATTGCCCATGAGATTCCACTCGCTGGACACTTGGGGATCAGCAAAACTAAGGCACGGCTGTCTCAACACTTCTATTGGCCCAAGATGGGGACAGATGTGACTAACTACTGCCGCTCCTGTATCACCTGTCAAAGAGTGGGGAAGGCGGGGCCTGCTCTTAAGGCTCCCCTGATCCCGTTGCCAGTGATAGAAGAGCCTTTCCAGAGGATCGCGGTGGACATTGTGGGCCCGCTGGCCGTCCCCAGCAGCTCTGGAAAGCAATACATCCTTACTGTGGTAGACTACGCTACCCGGTACCCGGAGGCAGTAGCTCTGTCCTCAACTAGGGCAGATAAGGTGGCGGATGCACTGGTGACCATCTTTTCACGGGTAGGATTTCCCAGGGAGATGCTTACCGATCAAGGGACCCAATTTATGTCTCGCCTAATGAAGGCTCTCTGCAGCAAAATGCAGGTGACGCGTATGGTATCGAGTGCGTATCACCCACAGACCAATGGTTTGTGTGAGCGCTTTAACGGTACCCTCAAACAGATGCTCCGCATGCTGGTTGAGACCCAGGGACGCGATTGGGAGCGGTACCTCCCACACCTGCTATTTGCCTACAGAGAAGTCCCGCAGGCCTCGACGGGGTTCTCCCCCTTCGAGCTCCTGTATGGCAGGCGAGTCCGGGGACCCCTTGGGTTGATAAGAGAATCCTGGGAAGATGAGCCAAACCCCACGGAAGTGTCCATCGTGGATCATGTCATGCGCTTCCGCGACAAGATGCAGACCTTGACGCAGTTGGTGCATGACAACATGACGCAGGCTCAGGCTGACCAGAAGCACTGGTACGACCAGAACGCCCGGGAGCGGACCTACCAGGTGGGTCAAAAGGTGTGGGTGCTGGTCCCCGTACCAAAGGATAAGCTTCAGGCAGCCTGGGAAGGCCCGTACGTCGTGCACCAACGGCTCAACCCAGTCACCAACATGGTCATGCTTGACCACACTCGGGGTAGGCGCAAGGCCTTTCACGTCAACATGATGAAGGCCCATCACGAACGTGAAGCCTGCGTCCTACCGGTCTGCAATCTGCCCGAGGACGGGGAAGAGGATCCCCTCCTGGACATGCTGGCCCAAGCCCAGGCCAATGGGTCCATTGAGGACATGGAGGTAAATGCCTCGCTAACCGTCTCCCAGCGGTTGCAGTTGCTGACCACTCTGGAACCCTTCCGGGCCGAGTTCACGAACCGACCCGGAAGGACCGAGTTGGCAGTCCACGAGGTGGACACCGGGAATCATGCCCCGTTACGGCGGACACCTTATCGGATCTCTGAGGAAGTGCAGCAGATTATGCGCCAGGAGATCCATGAGATGTTGCAGCTGGGGGTGATCCGGCCGTCCAAAAGCACGTGGGCCTCACCTGTAGTTCTCGTGCCAAAAAAGGATCGGACCACCCGGTTCTGCGTGGACTACAGGGGGCTCAACGCCATCACTACCTCTGATGCGCACCCAATGCCACGCATCGAGGATCTGCTGGAGCGGTTGGCGAATGCCAAGTACATATCCATCATGGATTTGAGCCGGGGATACTGGCAGATTCCCCTGAGCCCTGCGGCGCAGGAGAAATCCGCCTTTATCACCCCTTTTGGACTGTACGAGTCCACGGTCATGCCTTTCGGCATGAAGAATGCCCCTGCCACTTTTCAGCGGATGGTCAACCACCTGCTTCAGGGACTGGAGGAGTACGCTGTGGCGTACCAGGACGACATTGCCGTCTTCAGTTCCACCTGGGAGGAACACCTTCAGCATCTCCAGGAGGTGCTCAAGCGTATTCACCAGGCAGGTCTGACCATCAAGCCGGGAAAATGCCAGATGGGCATGAGGGAGGTCCACTACCTGGGGCACCGGGTAGGTGGGGTTCCATGAGTCCAGAGCCCGAGAAAGTGGACGCGATCGTGTCCTGGCCCACCCCCAGGACCAAAAAGCAGGTGAAGTCCTTCCTGGGCACTGCAGGGTACTATAGGCGTTTCGTACCGAACTATAGCGCCATTGCAAAACCCTTGACTGACCTCACCAAGGGCGGTCTACCCCAAACAGTCAGCTGGACAGATGGCTGTGAGGCTGCATTCCGAGCTTTGAAAACAGCCCTGTGCAGCTCTCCAGTGTTGAAAGCCGTCGACAGCCGTCGGCCCTTCCTGGTACAGACTGACGCCAGCGAATTTGGCCTCGGTGCTGTACTCAGCCAGGTTGATTCGGGGAACCAGGAGCACTCCGTGTTGTACCTGAGCCGGAAACTTCTGCCAAGGGAAGTGGCATACTCCACCATCGAGAAGGAGTGCCTGGCCATGGTCTGGGCACTGCAACGTTTGCAGCCCTGCCTGTACGGGCGCACCTTCGAGGTGGTCGCCGACCACGGCCCTCAGAGCTGGCTGCACGCGGTGTCCGGAGCCAGTGGTGGGTTGCTACGCTGGAGCCTTGCCCTGCAGCAGTGTGATTTTGCCGTGCGGCACAAGAAAGGCAGCAATCATGGGAATGCTGATGGGTTATCACGACGTGGCGAAAACGCTGAGGTGCGCATGTCGGATTACAGACAGGTCATGCCTCCAAAGCGCCCTCTAAGAGGGGGAGGTGTGATAATACTGTAAGCTCCATGTCTTGTGCTGTGCAGAACTAAAGCCCACAAAGCAAAGCCCCCCTCCTTCTCTCTGCAGCTCTCATACTTCTCACCAACCCCCTCCCAGCCTGCACTCAGGCAGTGTAATGTGAGCTGCCAGTGCTAGAGTTTTCCTGCTTCACAGCAGGGGTCCCATTGTCAGCAACGTGTGCTGTTCTTACCCTAGCAGCCATCTTGGAGACTCCATTCGGTTTTTTTTAATAACACAGTGGGAGCGTCCGCTAGAAACACGAAAGTACTGTTGTGAAACATGCGCCGGACAGGCAACGGTCCCGTGGTACTGGTAAACCCGTAACTCCAACAGAACCCGAGAAATGGAATTCTCGGATGCCCTATAAACTAGCCCACCCGCGTGTGGGCTCATTTGAACCGTCATTTCAAAGTAAGATCATTGATAGTCTGCCATTCTTCTGCGAGGTTCTCAGGATGAGTATTTTTAATTCCGATATTTTGTTCCCATAGACTTACATTGGATTTCAGGTATCGGAACCGGTTTCGGTATCGGAATGCTCAACCCTACTCCTGATAATCTTTCAGAACTCCAACCATACCTTTCAGCAAGAGGAGGACCCTGGTAACTCCACCCCGTTTATGATGTCACGGCCACAGGTCTCTAAGGTAGGGGCCAGGTATTCTGGCTCAGATCTGCCCTGGACACCAGATACATAGCAGCTCTGTGATGCATTGTGATGTGTCTCCCCTCCCCCGACCGCATGGCTTGCCTACTATGATCTAAGAACTGTAAGTTGATCTTCCATCTTTAATCCTATTTTATTTTCTGTAACCATATTGTACATAACTATATTGCCTCAGCTTGTTACATCCTTTTTTTTTATATGGTATAAGCACTGCCTGTTTTTTAGGAATAAACCTATAAATTTATTAGTTTGTTTCTCCTGCTCTATAAATGAATTTGCACGTGCCTGAAGCACTACGCTACTGTTTTGGGGTTGCTACGGACCCGCTGTAATGTATGTAGTACAGTTCATATAGCGTCTTGTGCTTGGGTGCGATGAAAACACAGGAGTCACAGGTTTGATATAGAAAAGTCCTGTATTACTTCATACAAGTTGGCAGAAATAGTCACACAGTTTGCAGACACAGAAACAGGAGACACAGCAGGCCAGAGTAATCCAAGCTCAGCAATCACTCTCCAATACAGATTCAGGATCTTCTTCTCTGTTACCGTAAGTCCATGCAAACGTGGGTCTTTCAAAGAGCAGGGTTCAGAGTCCACAAGTGCTTCAGAGTTCCTCAGTAGGAATAGCTGGAGTACAAGGTCCAAGGCTTACAGGAGTCAAGTCACAGGTTCACTGCAGGCTAGATTCTGAAGCACTGATTGCTCAGCTGTGGCTGCTTAAGAAGCAAAGGAGAGAATCAGGGCGGGAACATGCAAGCTGGAAACTCCATTTTGACTGAGGGCAAGATAGCTGCAGCAAGACAGAAAGTAAAATGGCTGACGAACAAACTGAGTTTCAGGAATATATACATAGAACCTTACATTACTCCCCCCTTAAGGACAACCTCCGGATGACCTCAGACCAGGCTTGTGTGGGTACCTCTGATGAAACTGACGGAGCAAGCGAGGAGCATTAACGTTATTGACCGGTTCCCATGAGTTGTCCTCCACTGGGTAGCCCTGCCATTTAATCAGATATTGTAACTGATTTCTATACAACCTGGAATCTAAAATCCTTTCCACCACAAATTCTTCCTGACCATCGACTAGCACTGGGTCAGGGCAAGGAGAGGAACGTCCAGGAAACGTATTGGGTGTCGCAGCCTTTAGTAGGGATACATGAAAGACAGGGTGGATTCTCATAGTTCTGGGCAGTTGAAGACGACAAGCAACGGCACTTATAATTTTACTGATTTTATAGGGTCCAATGTACTTATGTCCCAACTTAGACGATGGAATCCTTAACTTAAGATTTCTGGTTGACAGCCAGACCAAGTCTCCTACCTTGAAAGCTGGTGCAGGTTTACGAAATTTATCTGCTGCTTTCTTGTACCTTTCTTGAGCCGATTCCAGATTTTCCTTTAGATGATCCATATTCTTCTGTAAAGACGTGATTCTTTCAGCCACTGCTGGTAAAGGCGTTTCTATGGGAAATCGTGGTAGAATGTTAGGATGATAACCTAGATTAGAGTAAAAAGGAGACTGTTTAGTGGAGGCACTCTGAGAGTTGTTATACGAGAACTCAGCTAATGGAAGTAGATCCACCCAATCATCCTGTAGGTGGCAGATAAAGCAGCGGAGATACTGCTCCAGGGTTTGATTGGTTCGTTCGGTCTGTCCATTAGTCTGGGGATGAAAAGCAGAAGAAAGGTTTACTTTAATGTCCAATGCTGCACAGAAATTTTGCCAAAACCTAGAAGTGAATTGCACCCCTCGATCCGAAATAACCTCATCCGGTACTCCATGTAAGCGAAACACATCTTTAATCATCAAATCTGATGTCTGTTTTGCAGTGGGTAAGCCGACACAAGGGATAAAATGAGCTGCCTTTGTTAGACGGTCAACCACCACTAGAATGGTGTTCTTTCCCCTGAGAGGTTGGTAACTCCACAATGAAGTCCATAGAAATGGATCCCCACGGGCGGGACGGGGTGGGAAGAGGCTGTAATAGACCAGTTGGTGAGGAGCGAGGTGTTTTGCATCTTGCACAGACCTCACATGAAGTGACATAATTCAAAACATCCTTCCTGCAAGTGGGCCACCAAAAGAAACGAGAAAGAAATTCCTGTGTCTTTAGAATTCCTCTATGCCCAGCTATCTTGGAATCGTGAATGAGTTGCAATACTCTCAATCTGACTGTTTCAGGAATATACAGGCGTTGTCCCTGAATCCACACACCATTCTTAAAGACAAGACTTACGTCCCTTGGGGGTTGTGCCAAAAAGGAATCCGCATGGTATGCTTCCTTGATGTCCTTAAGTAGGTCTTGATTATGAATTACTCCTAGGAATCTAGAGTCAGGAAGAATAGTCTTAGGAGGAGTAATTGGACGTGTCTCTGCTGAGTAAATCCTAGAGAGTGCATCAGCCTTTCCATTGCGCGATCCTGGTCTATAAGAGATGATAAAATTAAATTGGTTTAAGAAAAGATTCCAGCGAGCCTGGCGAGGAGTCAGGCACTTAGCCGACCTGATAAACTCAAGGTTACGATGGTCTGTCAGGACGACTATTTGCTGTGCAGCTCCCTGAAGAAGGTGTCTCCATTCTTTGAAGGCGGCAATAATGGCCAACAACTCTCTATTGCCCACATCGTAGTTCCTCTCAGCCGAAGACAACTGCTGGGAAAAGAAGGCACAGGGATGCAAGACATTTTTCTCACCTGTTCTCTGAGAGAGTATAGCTCCAACGGCACAGTCTGAAGCATCCACCTCTATTATGAAGGCAAGCTCGGGGTTGGGATGTACTAGGATAGGTGCAGTGGTAAATTTATCTTTTAGACGGGAAAATGCTTCCTGGGCTTGGGGAGTCCAGGAGAACCTAGACTCTTTCCGGGTAAGTTGGGTGATAGGTGACACTACCTCAGAGAAATTTCTAATGAAACGTCTATAGAAGTTGGCAAACCCGATGAAGCGCTGTACCTCCTTCACATTTCTAGGACTTGGCCAATCCTTGATGGCTTGGGTTTTGCTTCCATCCATACTAATTCCTTGTGTAGACAGTACATACCCCAGAAATTGAATTTCGGTCCTATGGAATTCACACTTTTCAAGTTTGATGTAAAGATGATTTTGTCTTAGATGTTCCAAGACCATTCTCACATGTCCATGATGTTCCTCTGTGGAGTTAGAAAAAATTAGAATATCATCCAAATAAATTACCACGAATGTATCTAGGAGATCCCTGAAGATGTCATTCACCAAGTGTTGGAAAGTGGCTGGGGCGGTACTCAGACCAAAAGGCATAACTAGATATTCAAAGTGTCCATAGCGTGACCTGAATGCAGTCTTCCATTCATCCCCAGGTCTAATACGGACTAAGTTATAGGCCCCACGAAGATCTAGTTTAGAAAAAATTTTGGCATGTCGCACTCTCTCCAATAACTCAGGGATTAAAGGCAATGGATAACGGTTTCTAATAGTAACCTTATTGAGTTCCCTATAGTCTACGCATGGTCTCAGAGATCCATCTTTCTTCTTTACAAAGAAGATGGGTGCACCTGCAGGAGATGAAGAGGGGCGTATGAAGCCCTTGGCTAGATTTTCATCTATGTAATCCTTTAAAGCCTTTAGCTCGGGCGCCGCCAGGGGGTAGATCTTACCAAAAGGTATCTCTGCTCCAGGCAATAATTCAATTGGACAATCATATGGACGGTGAGGAGGAAGCTGGTCAGCGTTCTTCTTGTCACATAAATCCACATAGTCCTGGTATACAGCTGGTAGTTCAGGGACTGACATGATTCCTTTAGGAACAGAGCAAGCTGAAACTTTTGGACTCATCTGTTTCTCTGGAAAGTGTAATTCCTTGGTCTCCCAGTTAATGGTAGGATTCTGAGCCTGCAGCCATGGTAGCCCTAGAATAATGGGAAAGTGGGGAGAAGAGATAAGCATAAAGGACAGTTTCTCTTGATGATCTTTACCCATAAGAACCCTCAAAGGCTCTGTTTCCTGATCCACTGGTCCAGAGGTCAGCAGAGAGCCATCCACAGTTTCCATCTGTACTGGAGTAGCCTTCTTCACTGAACGTATTCCCTGTTTCAGAGCAAAGGAGACATCCATAAAATTTCCACTTGCCCCTGAGTCGATCATAGCAGAGCTAGACACCCAAGCTGAGTCAACCCAGAGTTTGATGGAAAGAAAGCAATGAGAATTGTTTTTCTTACAACTCAGCTTGGACACCGCTGAGGAAACTTGAAAAATGGCAGCGTTTACACAGTCAACGTCCTCAGAGGTAACGGAGTTTAAGTCCGAGAAATCAAGATCTGTTGCTGCAGATCTCTCTGGAGCCTGAGGCTCGGACCTGACAGATCCCCTCTCGCAACACTCACAATGAATGAGTGCTGCAGTAGTCTTACGAGAACGGCTGGGGCAGTTTATAATGAAGTGCCCTGACTTACCACAATAGAAACATAGATTCTCCTTAAAACGATGTTCCTTGCGTGCATCACTAACCCGTCGTTGTAAAGAGTCTACCTGCATGGGTTCAGGTTCAGGTTCCCGTGTAATCCTACTCAAAGGTTCCTTAGCTGGAGAGGAAGGTAGGAAAAGGTTAGTATGATTGCTTTCGAACCATCTCTCTTGCCTGCGTTCAGTCAGACGAGTATCAATACGGATGCAGTAGTTAATAAAGTCACCTAACGCAGTGGGAGGGTCGGCACGAGCAAGTTCATCCTTAATCAGTGGAGATAACCCCTTTCGAAAAATAGATTTTTTGGCGGAACTGTCCCAGGTGGTATCAAGGGCCCATCTCCTGAAATCCAAGGCATATTCAGCTACCGAGTGCTTACCTTGGTGCAAAGCTAACATGGCTGCTTCAGCTGTTGCACCTCGATTGGGGTCATCAAACACCTGCCCCATGGCTGAAATAAAATCATCAAGGTGATTCAAACAATCATCCTCAGTCTCAATCAGAGGGTTTGCCCACATTAAAGCCTTGTTGGTAAGCAACATAATTATAGTAAGCACCTTAGATCGTTCAGTGGGAAATTGTGAAGCATGTGCAGAAAAAAAAAGATTGCATTGATTAATAAATCCCCTGAATTTCTCACGTTCACCGCCAAAACGAAAAGGGGGCAACTTGGGAATCCCAGCACTCGGGGCTACGGCAGGAGCCTGGACTCGCCCCTCTAGAACCTCAATCCTGGCTCGCAAATCCTGGGTAGTCTGTCCAACCACTTGCAAATTGTGATTATTGAGGTCCTGTAGATTTGTAAAACGGGTCTTTATATTCTGCAAATCTGCAAGGATATTATCAGTCACTCCGCAAAGTTCCTTTATGCGGGCCTCCATTTTCCAGATCTTTTAAGACAGGATTACTGGAAGAAGAGGAGAGAAAAAAAAAAACAATAGTGTTCACCTGTGGCAACACTGCAGAGAGAAAAAAAAAATTAAGGGAACTGCTCACCTGGAATGGTTGTGAGAAGTCACAACCACTATCATCACAGAAAGTTTCAACCAGACATCTGATATCCAGAGTTACAGCAGACAAAAAAGAGAAAAGAAAGGAAAAAAAAAAAAAACAACAGTGTTTACCTGTGGTAACACTGCAAAAAGAAAAAACTTAAGGGAATTGCTCACCTGGAATGGTTGTGAGAAGTCACAACCACTGTCATCACAGAAAGTACAACCGGACGTCTGATATCCACAGTACAGCAGACACAGCCTTCCAGACCCAGCAGACACTAACGTTTTGGCTTCAGAATCTTGTAATGTATGTAGTACAGTTCATATAGCGTCTTGTGCTTGGGTGCGATGAAAACACAGGAGTCACAGGTTTGATATAGAAAAGTCCTGTATTACTTCATACAAGTTGGCAGAAATAGTCACACAGTTTGCAGACACAGAAACAGGAGACACAGCAGGCCAGAGTAATCCAAGCTCAGCAATCACTCTCCAATACAGATTCAGGATCTTCTTCTCTGTTACCGTAAGTCCATGCAAACGTGGGTCTTTCAAAGAGCAGGGTTCAGAGTCCACAAGTGCTTCAGAGTTCCTCAGTAGGAATAGCTGGAGTACAAGGTCCAGGCTTACAGGAGTCAAGTCACAGGTTCACTGCAGGCTAGATTCTGAAGCACTGATTGCTCAGCTGTGGCTGCTTAAGAAGCAAAGGAGAGAATCAGGGCGGGAACATGCAAGCTGGAAACTCCATTTTGACTGAGGGCAAGATAGCTGCAGCAAGACAGAAAGTAAAATGGCTGACGAACAAACTGAGTTTCAGGAATATATACATAGAACCTTACACCCGCTTGATAAATTGTTCAGTAAGAAAAACCGTAGCTGGTGGCAGCTTAAAAGGGGTGTAAAGTGTTGACATATGGGGTGGCGTTGGCAGTGACGGAGCGGGTATTATAAGTGTATTACCCGGCTGCGGCTCGGAGTAATTATAATTGCCTCACTGCAGCGTGCCCAATAGCCAGCACACATCCAAGTGACCCGTCTGGCGACTGATTATCCTAGGTGCAGTTCCCTGACTGACCTGAGGGTAAGGGGGGCGCCAGAGAGCTGCAAGTTCCTAAGTGGAAGTGGGATAATTATAAATCCCTGCAGTTTACCGGGTCGGACGGCAGCAGCCGTCGTGTGTGTGCACCGTTTCATCACATATTGGTGGCAGCGGTGGGATCACAAGCCGTGACCCCCGGGCTACCGTGTGGCGGACCGTGTGCCCGTTCATCACACTGGGCCACTGATCTCACACTAAGAATACATAGATAGTGATGCCCTGCATCAAACCCAGGTCCCTCCTGCCTGGCCCAAATGGGTTCTGGGCAT
>JARQOD010004127.1:26598-57735 GCA_033576555.1 Oophaga sylvatica | reverse complement strand
TCCGCACCTCCAGGACGCGCATCCGCCATGGACGCCATCACGAAACTACGTGGGGCCCCACGTGACCGGAAGATGGACATCCAGAGGGAAGAATGCGAGTCGTGAGGCAGGGGAAGTCGGTGCATGCGCACAACAGGACTGAAGCAATGATAGCCATTTCTAACAAGGGCGAAAATACCCGAGTATATGGTGACAGCAAATCAAATAAATACTAACAGCCCTCTATACATATATATCCCACATATCAACCATCACAGGATAAACAATATAAAGAAGAGGCATATATCATATAAATACAATAATCGGCGGCAGCTACCAGCAAATTGCTGACAAGAGCACAACCGATATACAGGAACGATATTAAACAAACAGTGAGTACTAATCGCCCTATATATATATTTTATACCTCTTCCACATAACTGAATGGTATATCAAAAAACCTATAATGGTACAGTATATATATACACAATAATAAGCAACAGATATCAGCGAGCAAAACAAAACAATATAGTATAGAGTATATAGAAAAATACAGCATATGGCTAATATGTAATATAGTATAACAATGAGCATCATCACAACACCATATACATATATACCATAAACAACAGAAAACATCAGGCATGGTGTAATGATATGAACATAATATAAAGAACAAACAACACACACGAACACAAAAAATCACAAAAAACCATGACATATGGTCAATACAGGTCCTTCTCAAAAAATTTGCATATAGTGCTAAATTTCATTATTTTCCATAATGTAATGATTACAATTAAACTTTCATATATTTTAGATTCATTACACACCAACTGAAATTTGTCAGGTCTTTTATTGTTTTAATACTGATGATTTTGGCATACAACTCCTGATAACCCAAAAAACCTGTCTCAAAAAATTAACATATTTCAACCGTCCAATAAAATAAAAGTGTTTTTTAAAAACAAACAAAAAAACCATCAAAGAATAATGTTCAGTTATGCACTCAATACTTGGTCGGGAATCCTTTTGCAGAAATTACTGCTTCAATGCGGCGTGGCATGGAGGCAATCAGCCTGTGACACTGCTGAGGTGTTATGGAGGCCCAGGATGCTTCGATAGCGGCCTTAAGCTCATCCAGAGTGTTGGGTCTTGCGTCTCTCAACTTTCTCTTCACAATATCCCACAGATTATCTATGGGGTTCAGGTCAGGAGAGATGGCAGGCCAATTGAGCACAGTAATACCATGGTCAGTAAACCATTTACCAGTGGTTTTGGCACTGTGAGCAGGTGCCAGGTCGTGCTGAAAAATGAAATCTTCATCTCCATAAGCATTTCAGCAGATGGAAGCATGAAGTGCTCCAAAATCTCCTGATAGCTAGCTGCATTGACCCTGCCCTTGATGAAACACAGTGGACCAACACCAGCAGCTGACATGGCACCCCACACCATCACTGACTGTGGGTACTTGACACTGGACTTCAGGCATTTTGGCATTTCCTTCTCCCCAGTCTTCCTCCAGACTCTGGCACCTTGATTTCCGAATGACATGCAAAATTTGCTTTCATCAGAAAAAAGTACTTGGGACCACTTAGCAACAGTCCAGTGCTGCTTCTCTGTAGCCCAGGTCAGGCGCTTCTGCCCATTTCCTGCACACGCCTGTGTACGGTGGCTCTGGATGTTTCTACACCAGACTCAGTCCACTGCTTCCTCAGGTCCCCCAAGGTCTGGAATCGGTCCTTCTCCACAATCTTCCTCAGGGTCCAGTCACCTCTTCTCGTTGTACAGCGTTTCTGCCACATTGTTTCCTTCCAACAGACTTCCCATTGAGGTGCCTTGATACAGCACTCTGGGAACAGCCTATTTGTTGAGAAATTTCTTTCTGGGTCTTACCCTCTTGCTTGAGGGTGTCAATGATGGCCTTCTTGACATCAGTCAGGTCGCTAGTCTTACCCATGATGGGGGTTTTGAGTAATGAACCAGGCAGGGAGTTTTTAAAAGCCTCAGGAATCTTTTGCATGTGTTTAGAGTTAATTAGTTGATTCAGAAGATTAGGGTAATAGGTCGTTTAGAGAACCTTTTCTTGATATGCTAATTTTTTGAGACAGGTTTTTTGGGTTTTCAGGAGTTGTATGCCAAAATCATCAGTATTAAAACAATAAAAGACCTGACAAATTTCAGTTGGTGTGTAATGAATCTAAAATATATGAAAGTTTAATTGTAATCATTACATTATGGAAAATAATGAAATTTAGCACTATATGCTAATTTTTTGAGAAGGACCTGTATATAGTAATAGAATACATAATAAATGTCTTCAATTTCTTCAAGGATTGTTGTGTTGATAGAAGCGATGTCACATCTCATGAAAATCACCAGATGGAACCAGATGATGAAAACTACAACAATATAAAAACATTAGTAAAATATATAAAAACAATGCTGACACCAAAAGTGTACATCATTATGGGCAGAAATGGGGATTAAAGAAATGGGGCAAATGAAATATTCTCATTAAGGCCTTTCGGGCATATGGTATCGAGTGTCCAAATCCATTTAGACTCCAATTGCCCTAGCCTCTTAGTAAAATTGCCACCCCTAATATTGATGTTGAGCAGCTCAATGCCACGCACTCTGAGCTGGGTACTGTCACATTGATGAAACTCAAAGAAATGACGTGGCAACGTCTTGAGGGTGGATGCATCAGTGCAGGAAGAGGCCGCCTGGATCCCCAGAACGTGTTCACGAACGCGTACCTTAAGTTGTCTGGTCGTTAAACCCACATAAATCAGTCCACACGGACATGTGGCATAATAAATCACGTACCGCGATACACAAGTAATACGCTGTTTGATATTGTATTCTCGTGAACCATCAGCACTAAAAAGGATGTACTGCGTTCGATGTTGGGACAGGCGACACACTTTCCGCACGGAACACATCCACCAACAAGAGTAAATCTATCCAGAAAAGTGGGCATAGGTGAGTATGAGTAATGACTCTTAACCAGGATATCTCTTAAATTACGTGCCCTACGGAATTCAACCATTGGGCGATCCGGTAGGAATTTCTTAATTATAGGGTCCACTTTTAAGATTGGCCACGCTCTTTCAAGAGCTGCTCGAACAAGATGATGCTGTGGATGGTAGGCCGTCACAAACCTAGACATGTCCTGCTTAGCATGTGTTTGGGTACCATAGAGAAGATCATTACGATTGGAATGTTTGGCACGGTGGTACGCCTTTTTGAGTGAACGTCTAGAGTAACCACGGGCTAGAAAGCGAGTTTTTAATTCATCTGCACGAGTTTTAAAATCCTCATCAGTGGAACATATCCTCCGTAATCGGAGAAATTGTCCCACAGGGATGGCCCTGATCATGTGTTGTGGATGGCATGATGATGCATGTAACAAAGTATTGGTAGCGGTTGTTTTCTGAAAAATATCTGTCTTAATCATCCCAGCATTGTCTCTTCGAATAGTCACATCCAAGAAATCAATATTGTCCTTATCCCACACCGGGGTAAGTCGTATATTCATGTCATTGCTGTTCAAAACTGATATAAATTGCAGAAGGTCGATGGAGGTGCCCTGCCAGACAAAAAAGATATCGTCAATATAGCGTGCCCAAAATAGGACACGCTCAATTGACCCCAATCTGTCAGACAGGAAGAGATCCCTCCCACAACCCCAGGAACAGATTGGCATAGGATGGCGCAAAGGCTGCTCCCATAGCCGTGCCCTGGAGCTGTAGGTAGAAAGATCCCTTGAACACAAAAAAGTTGTGTGTCAATGTGAACTCTAAAAGCTTCAGGATGAGGTCTTTGAGTCCTGACGAAATGGTAGACATATCAAGAAAAAACTTTACCGCCTTCAAACCATCTGAATGACGGATATTCGTGTATAATGATTCAACATCAACTGAAGCAAATAGAGATTCACTGTCTAAACACAGTCCATCGACCTTCCGCAATAAATCACCAGTGTCCTTGAGAAAGGAGGGGAGGTTGAGTACTAGTGGTTGTAGGTAGTAATCAATCCATCTATTAATATGTTCGAGATAGTTCCCCCTACCAGAAACGATAGGTCTGCCGGGTGGTGACTTAGTGTCTTTATGAATTTTTGGTAACAAATAAAGCGTAGCAATGGTGGGTTCTTTGACAGTGAGTGCCAAGGCCAGTTCCCTGGTGACAATGTCTCCATCTATCGCTCTTTTAAGAATAGTATCAAGTTGGCAGCTAAATGCAGAGAGGGGATTATATGTTAATTTCCTATAACAAATAGGATTGTTAAGTTGTTTAAACGCTTCCCTCTCATACATTTGCTTTGGCCACAGGACGACATTGCCACCTTTATCAGCTGGCTTTATCACTATGTCAGGTAGATTTTGTAAAACTCTCAACCGAGTACGTTCATTTTTAGTCAGGTTGTCTCCCTTACCAAACTGGGGAATATTTTTCAATTCATCAGTCACCACCCGGACAAACATATCGATGCTGGGGCAAGATGAAAATGGTGGGAACTTGATAGATCTCGGACGGATGGATGGAGGAATCTTACCTCCTTCATTATGCTCTAACGCCAACTCTTCTAGGACTCTCACTGCCTCCTGCTCCTCTTCTGTAGGAAAAAGATGGTTAAATTCCTCATTATAAAAATACCGTTTAAACAGCAATGAACGAGCGAAGATGTGCAAGTCCTTAATGGACAGGAATTTATCATAACCCGGTGTGGGAGAAAAGGACAGACCCTTACCCAAAAGTGAAAGATCCACCTCTGTGAGATTGTAATCACTGAGGTTAATCACCTTATTGTCCCTGCGATTCGCCTCAGACATATTAGTAGGGCGCCTTCTATATGGATGGTATGCGTGATCACGCAGCCTATGTATGTCAGTAGCACTATTGGAAGCTGAAGAGGTATCTGAATGTGCACCAGTAGAGGAAACAGATGTCATGGATGAAGTCCTATGCACGCCAGATTGATTGCTATTTCGCCATAGATAGACTTTTTTGTTCTGGTAATCTCTAAGATCACGATTATACTTAATCAATTGATTGTCCTGGATTTTCTGGACTAATGAGTCCAAATCTTTGTCAAGATTGGACTCAAAACGTTGAATTTTATCCGCTGGACAATCCTTACGTAACTCAATCAGGGATTTATCAATGGTTTTATCCATATCAAAAATATTTGTAGAATAGAGATTGATGAGGAGATTCAAAAATGTAAAAGAGCATATATCACACGCTTCCTCCCATTTAACTCTAAAGTCCATATCTTCAACAGGAAATGTGGGTATCACTTTAACCCTAAGACCCCTAGGGATCATTTTGTTAGAAACATATTTCTCAAGGAACAGCCGGTTCCACCATGCTCTTGTCCGTTTAAAGAGCAATGTCCTAGTCTGTGACAGCCTATCATCCCAGCAAGAATCACCCATTTGCTGCGCATTACTCCCTCCAGCACCAAACACCTGCTCAACTTGTGTGAGCCAGGTTTTCTCCTTTGCTCGATAGTCCATGGTCACTGCCAAACCTGTGCATAACACAGCAAAAGATATGTAAGAGATAGCAATAACACCAACCATCACACATATGTAAATGTACCAAATCACAAAAAAATTATTCTACTAACTGTGACATCTGAACACATATGTGTGGACAACAGGACAATGTATGAAACACTGCAACAGCTAAGCATAAAAAATGAAAAGAAAAAAGCAGTGGAAATTCATATAAAATAACCTTTATTCATAAAATTAAAACAACAAACAGAAACAGGTGCATGGTGAACAAGAAAGTCGATGACCACAATGGTGCCAGCACAAAAAACGCAAATCAAGGGACAGGGGTCCGTATACCCACCAATAAGTCGCATTACATAAACGCTGTCATAGTCAGAGGATAATCGCAAACATATCTCAATGCTCAGTAGCCCAATACTCATATCCTATGACCAAACATAGCTGAAATATACCTGTATTGGTGAAATGGAAGCGGACCACCAGCCCACCCCAACGCGCGTTTCGGAGCCACACTCCTTCCTCAGGGGGCCTATTATGGCACTACCTATACTCTCTTATATAATAGATTCATTAGTGCCAACAGGTGACATCGCGGCATAAACCATATGCTGCACACATGCCATAAATCACAAATTAATTACCCGCTGCCTAGTACGCCGCATGGACCGACCTCCGCACCTCCAGGACGCGCATCCGCCATGGACGCCATCACCGGAACTACGTGGGGCCCCACGTGACCGGAAGATGGACATCCAGAGGGAAGAATGCGAGTCGTGAGGCAGGGGAAGTCGGTGCATGCGCACAACAGGACTGAAGCAATGATAGCCATTTCTAACAAGGGCGAAAATACCCGAGTATATGGTGACAGCAAATCAAATAAATACTAACAGCCCTCTATACATATATATCCCACATATCAACCATCACAGGATAAACAATATAAAGAAGAGGCATATATCATATAAATACAATAATCGGCGGCAGCTACCAGCAAATTGCTGACAAGAGCACAACCGATATACAGGAACGATATTAAACAAACAGTGAGTACTAATCGCCCTATATATATATATTTATACCTCTTCCACATAACTGAATGGTATATCAAAAAACCTATAATGGTACAGTATATATATACACAATAATAAGCAACAGATATCAGCGAGCAAAACAAAACAATATAGTATAGAGTATATAGAAAAATACAGCATATGGCTAATATGTAATATAGTATAACAATGAGCATCATCACAACACCATATACATATATACCATAAACAACAGAAAACATCAGGCATGGTGTAATGATATGAACATAATATAAAGAACAAACAACACACACGAACACAAAAAATCACAAAAAACCATGACATATGGTCAATATATAGTAATAGAATACATAATAAATGTCTTCAATTTCTTCAAGGATTGTTGTGTTGATAGAAGCGATGTCACATCTCATGAAAATCACCAGATGGAACCAGATGATGAAAACTACAACAATATAAAAACATTAGTAAAATATATAAAAACAATGCTGACACCAAAAGTGTACATCATTATGGGCAGAAATGGGGATTAAAGAAATGGGGCAAATGAAATATTCTCATTAAGGCCTTTCGGGCATATGGTATCGAGTGTCCAAATCCATTTAGACTCCAATTGCCCTAGCCTCTTAGTAAAATTGCCACCCCTAATATTGATGTTGAGCAGCTCAATGCCACGCACTCTGAGCTGGGTACTGTCACATTGATGAAACTCAAAGAAATGACGCGGCAACGTCTTGAGGGTGGATGCATCAGTGCAGGAAGAGGCCGCCTGGATCCCCAGAACGTGTTCACGAACGCGTACCTTAAGTTGTCTGGTCGTTAAACCCACATAAATCAGTCCACACGGACATGTGGCATAATAAATCACGTACCGCGATACACAAGTAATACGCTGTTTGATATTGTATTCTCGTGAACCATCAGCACTAAAAAAGGATGTACTGCGTTCGATGTTGGGACAGGCGACACACTTTCCGCACGGAACACATCCACCAACAAGAGTAAATCTATCCAGAAAAGTGGGCATAGGTGAGTATGAGTAATGACTCTTAACCAGGATATCTCTTAAATTACGTGCCCTACGGAATGCAACCATTGGGCGATCCGGTAGGAATTTCTTAATTATAGGGTCCACTTTTAAGATTGGCCACGCTCTTTCAAGAGCTGCTCGAACAAGATGATGCTGTGGATGGTAGGCCGTCACAAACCTAGACATGTCCTGCTTAGCATGTGTTTGGGTACCATAGAGAAGATCATTACGATTGGAATGTTTGGCACGGTGGTACGCCTTTTTGAGTGAACGTCTAGAGTAACCACGGGCTAGAAAGCGAGTTTTTAATTCATCTGCACGAGTTTTAAAATCCTCATCAGTGGAACATATCCTCCGTAATCGAAGAAATTGTCCCACAGGGATGGCCCTGATCATGTGTTGTGGATGGCATGATGATGCGTGTAACAAAATATTGGTAGCGGTTGTTTTCCGAAAAATATCTGTCTTAATCATCCCAGCATTGTCTCTTCGAATAGTCACATCCAAGAAATCAATATTGTCCTTATCCCACACCGGGGTAAGTCGTATATTCATGTCATTGCTGTTCAAAACTGATATAAATTGCAGAAGGTCGATGGAGGTGCCCTGCCAGACAAAAAAGATATCGTCAATATAGCGTGCCCAAAAGAGGACACGCTCAATTGACCCCAATCTGTCCATCCATCCGTCCGAGATCTATCAAGTTCCCACCATTTTCATCTTGCCCCAGTATCGATATGTTTGTCCGGGTGGTGACTGATGAATTGAAAAATATTCCCCAGTTTGGTAAGGGAGACAACCTGACTAAAAATGAACGTACTCGGTTGAGAGTTTTACAAAATCTACCTGACATAGTGATAAAGCCAGCTGATAAAGGTGGCAATGTCGTCCTGTGGCCAAAGCAAATGTATGAGAGGGAAGCGTTTAAACAACTTAACAATCCTATTTGTTATAGGAAATTAACATATAATCCCCTCTCTGCATTTAGCTGCCAACTTGATACTATTCTTAAAAGAGCGATAGATGGAGGCATTGTCACCAGGGAACTGGCCTTGGCACTCACTGTCAAAGAACCCACCATTGCTACGCTTTATTTGTTACCAAAAATTCATAAAGACACTAAGTCACCACCCGGCAGACCTATCGTTTCTGGTAGGGGGAACTATCTCGAACATATTAATAGATGGATTGATTACTACCTACAACCACTAGTACTCAACCTCCCCTCCTTTCTCAAGGACACTGGTGATTTATTGCGGAAGGTCGATGGACTGTGTTTAGACAGTGAATCTCTATTTGCTTCAGTTGATGTTGAATCATTATACACGAATATCCGTCATTCAGATGGTTTGAAGGCGGTAAAGTTTTTCTTGATATGTCTACCATTTCGTCAGGACTCAAGACTTCACCCTGGAGCTTTTAGAGTTCACATTGACACACAACTTTTTTGTGTTCAAGGGATCTTTCCACCTACAGCTCCAGGGCACGGCTATGGGAGCGGCCTTTGCGCCATCCTATGCCAATCTGTTCCTGGGGTTGTGGGAGAGGGATCTCTTCCTGTCTGACAGATTGGGGTCAATTGAGCGTGTCCTATTTTGGGCACGCTATATTGACGATATATTTTTTGTCTGGCAGGGCACCTCCATCGACCTTCTGCAATTTATATCAGTTTTGAACAGCAATGACATGAATATACGACTTACCCCGGTGTGGGATAAGGACAATATTGATTTCTTGGATGTGACTATTCGAAGAGACAATGCTGGGATGATTAAGACAGATATTTTTCGGAAAACAACCGCTACCAATACTTTGTTACATGCATCATCATGCCATCCACAACACATGATCAGGGCCATCCCTGTGGGACAATTTCTCCGATTACGGAGGATATGTTCCACTGATGAGGATTTTAAAACTCGTGCAGATGAATTAAAAACTCGCTTTCTAGCCCGTGGTTACTCTAGACGTTCACTCAAAAAGGCGTACCACCGTGCCAAACATTCCAATCGTAATGATCTTCTCTATGGTACCCAAACACATGCTAAGCAGGACATGTCTAGGTTTGTGACGGCCTACCATCCACAGCATCATCTTGTTCGAGCAGCTCTTGAAAGAGCGTGGCCAATCTTAAAAGTGGACCCTATAATTAAGAAATTCCTACCGGATCGCCCAATGGTTGCATTCCGTAGGGCACGTAATTTAAGAGATATCCTGGTTAAGAGTCATTACTCATACTCACCTATGCCCACTTTTCTGGATAGATTTACTCTTGTTGGTGGATGTGTTCCGTGCGGAAAGTGTGTCGCCTGTCCCAACATCGAACGCAGTACATCCTTTTTTAGTGCTGATGGTTCACGAGAATACAATATCAAACAGCGTATTACTTGTGTATCGCGGTACGTGATTTATTATGCCACATGTCCGTGTGGACTGATTTATGTGGGTTTAACGACCAGACAACTTAAGGTACGCGTTCGTGAACACGTTCTGGGGATCCAGGCGGCCTCTTCCTGCACTGATGCATCCACCCTCAAGACGTTGCCGCGTCATTTCTTTGAGTTTCATCAATGTGACAGTACCCAGCTCAGAGTGCGTGGCATTGAGCTGCTCAACATCAATATTAGGGGTGGCAATTTTACTAAGAGGCTAGGGCAATTGGAGTCTAAATGGATTTGGACACTCGATACCATATGCCCGAAAGGCCTTAATGAGAATATTTCATTTGCCCCATTTCTTTAATCCCCATTTCTGCCCATAATGATGTACACTTTTGGTGTCAGCATTGTTTTTATATATTTTACTAATGTTTTTATATTGTTGTAGTTTTCATCATCTGGTTCCATCTGGTGATTTTCATGAGATGTGACATCGCTTCTATCAACACAACAATCCTTGAAGAAATTGAAGACATTTATTATGTATTCTATTACTATATATTGACCATATGTCATGGTTTTTTGTGATTTTTTGTGTTCGTGTGTGTTGTTTGTTCTTTATATTATGTTCATATCATTACACCATGCCTGATGTTTTCTGTTGTTTATGGTATATATGTATATGGTGTTGTGATGATGCTCATTGTTATACTATATTACATATTAGCCATATGCTGTATTTTTCTATATACTCTATACTATATTGTTTTGTTTTGCTCGCTGATATCTGTTGCTTATTATTGTGTATATATATACTGTACCATTATAGGTTTTTTGATATACCATTCAGTTATGTGGAAGAGGTATAAATATATATATATAGGGCGATTAGTACTCACTGTTGTGTTTAATATCGTTCCTGTATATCGGTTGTGCTCTTGTCAGCAATTTGCTGGTAGCTGCCGCCGATTATTGTATTTATATGATATATGCCTCTTCTTTATATTGTTTATCCTGTGATGGTTGATATGTGGGATATATATGTATAGAGGGCTGTTAGTATTTATTTGATTTGCTGTCACCATATACTCGGGTATTTTCGCCCTTGTTAGAAATGGCTATCATTGCTTCAGTCCTGTTGTGCGCATGCACCGACTTCCCCTGCCTCACGACTCGCATTCTTCCCTCTGGATGTCCATCTTCGGTCACGTGGGGCCCCACGTAGTTCCGGTGATGGCGTCCATGGCGGATGCGCGTCCTGGAGGTGCGGAGGTCGGTCCATGCGGCGTACTAGGCAGCGGGTAATTAATTTGTGATTTATAGCATGTGTGCAGCATATGGTTTATGCCGCGATGTCACCTGTTGGCACTAATGAATCTATTATATAAGAGAGTATAGGTAGTGCCATAATAGGCCCCCTGAGGAAGGAGTGTGGCTCCGAAACGCGCGTTGGGGTGGCCTGGTGGTCCGCTTCCATTTCACCAATACAGGTATATTTCAGCTATGTTTGGTCATAGGATATGAGTATTGGGCTACTGAGCATTGAGATATGTTTGCGATTATCCTCTGACTATGACAGCGTTTATGTAATGCGACTTATTGGTGGGTATACGGACCCCTGTCCCTTGATTTGCGTTTTTTGTGCTAGCACCATTGTGGTCATCGACTTTCTTGTTCACCATGCACCTGTTTCTGTTTGTTGTTTTAATTTTATGAATAAAGGTTATTTTATATGAATTTCCACTGCTTTTTTCTTTTTATTTTTTATACTATGTAGAAGTGAATAAACTATAAATATATGTATATATATATGTCACAATGACATGTATATATATATATATATATATGTATTCTATGTGTGTATATTTAGTGTTTACAAGGAAATAAAGGTTTTTTTAGTTGCGATATTTTGTTCCCATAGACTTACATGGGACTTCCGGTATCGGAATCGGATATCGCCGATATTTAGTGATATCGGCGATACCATTCCGATCCAATATTTTTAGATATCGAGCAGTATCGCTCAACACTAGTTGTTAGTAAAAATATGGCGGACGAATCGTTGGATGAAGTGATCAGGAAAAGGGGCATGGTGATGACAAAAATGGGAAAGTACATGATTAATAACAATAGTGGCTATGGGAGGTATGAGATCCAGGATACAGCCTACAATGATTCTTCGTTTAGCCACCATCAATTACCAGAATTGGTTTTATGTCCGTTAGAAGATCGGTGTAACAGATGCGCGTGTCAGACTCGGCCTAAGAAATGCCCGTCCAAAATATGTTGCCAAAAATGCACGTTTCTGTTTAAAGGGCAAAGTGCAACATGTTCGTGAGATGCTGAATTAGAGAAAACAGATCAGTGTTGGAGAAAAACCAAATAAACCAATGGATGCTCAAGAAAAACTAAGTTTAAAGAGGAGTGCACCGTCGGTAACTATAAACACACCTGTGGCACAAGCTTCTTCATCTTCACCCATACATATTAACAATGAGATCCAAATGTCCCAGTGGAAAGTTATTTGTCATAATGTAACCAACACTGTTAAAGGAATGCCACTAAATCATTTTCACTAGGGCTAAGTTACCATCTTTCTAAAGTGGTACGAATGATGCATACACAGCCCTCATGTCAACTCAGTGTGAGATGCTTGAAAGATGATGTATTCTGATTTGTCCATGTCCACTTTTTGAAAGCATGCAGAAAAGAAGGATGATATTGTAAGGGCGTGAAGCATATTACCTCCTTTGCTCCGTGGCCAGAACATTGGTGCTGTACAGCAGGTTTCCCGAGGAGGACGTTTGGGGACGCAGACAGGAAGCGAGAGAGACTTAGGTCGGGAGAGTTTGGCGCGCTGACCAGAGAAAAATGTGTGCAGCAGACAGAGGCACAGAGAGCTGCACGTAAGAGAGGGGGAATTCCTCTCAGTGAGAAAGCTACGACAGAGGAACTGAACAGACTGGCTGCTGACTGAGTACGTGAATGCAGAGTCCCCTGAGCTTGAAACCAGACTCGCTCCTGACCACACGGGGATGGAGACTCGCTTGCATAGTCGCTGCTGCCATCGTGATGGGTCAGAGCCCCTGACTCCAGCAGAGCAGCTTAGCAAAAGACTGAGCATTCTTCCAGCGGAGAGACTGTTAGTTTCAAAGCAGAGACTAAGAGCAGGGAACATGCAGTTGTCCCAGTCTTCCCCTGCCTCTCACATTAACCCTTGAAGACCCGGTTACCAGCTCACAGAAACTACAGTGCACCTAGAGACGACAGCGCACACAGAGAGACTACAAGTGCCGCTGCTGTCGGCGCTTACATTGGAGAGGACGACCCAGCAAGGGCAAGAATTCTTCAGACTGATAAGTTTCCTGAAACTCCCGTTATCGTTATTCTGCTCGACTGATTGATTACTCTTATATAGACTTCATATACTGAAAATATACTGTTATAATATTAGTTTGATCCCCACTATTTTCTCCCTGTGAGAAGAATCTTATCCTTGTAAATACATCCTTCACTGTTGATCTGGCTCTGTTCCGTGGTGACATACCCTGCACCTGCATGTTTTTACAATATAGAGGGAAGACGTGTGATTTTGGTCAGTAAGGAGGTGATGTCAGGTACAGATAGGTAGATCTGCATGTCATTAGCGCAGTGATGATATTGCAAACTGTGCCATTACATCAGCTGTCCCAAGCCAAAGGTGTAGATGGAGAAGAGTAGTGGTTGTAGAACAGAGCCTTGGGGAACACCGAAAGACAGGTGTCGAGATCAGGAGGTGGTGTGGGAGAGGAAGACAATGAATGTCCCCATAACAGTCTTGTTTTTTTTAAAGACTATGCCGATAACCCCAAAAAGGCCGTTTGCACCACCGGCCATGCCCGCATCAGCAGGGGTAGCAAAACTACCAGCCTTACCACCACCAGAATGATCAGGCACATGGTAGCAAAGTACCCAACTTTGTTGATTGAACACCAGGATCCATGAACAGTGTCTGCGGGTGATACCACTGTGTCTTCTGCTGTTGTGTGTGCAAGCCAATCCCCTGTCTATGGTGCATGCAAAGATGCCTCTTGCCCTGCATCTGTAGTTGCCCACAAACTCAACTAGCACCAATAACAATCATGTCCACGTCCTTGTCCCAACGCAGCGTTCAGTTGTCCATACCCTAGTGCTTGGAATGCAAGCATAAATACGCAGCCAACGCCACAGTACTAAATTCACACATTTCTCTTCTGTTTGTGATGGAAATGTTGCATTTTAGGCTTGTGGAATATGGAAGCTTTAAGCAACCTGATGATGGTGACCGTAACAAGGTACTTGGTCCCCACCCGGCACTATTTCTCCAGGTCTGCCGTCACAATATTAGACAAGCAAGCACGTGTCCCACAACATTACCAATGCCATCAACAATGCAGGTACAGGGAAAGTGCACCTAACCATGGACACGTGGACAAGTGATTGTGGGCAGGGACAGTACATCTTGCTGATGTCACACTGTGTTTGCGTAGAAAAGGTCATGACCCAGTCAGACATTGTGAGAGCATGTCACAGATGTATGGAGGAGACAGTTTGGGGAAGATTTTGTATGTCATATTTACTGTATTGAACTGTAGCCTATGGGTAATAGGAAGACAGTGAAGGGCATTGTATAGTAGGAGAGGCTGTGGAATAACAGAGGGACAGTTAGATTACTCTGGCAGCAGAGTTTTGGATAGATTTGAGTGGTGCAACAGTGCTAGATAGGAGGGTACAGAGTATAAGGTTGCAATATCGAGGTGGGAGATCCTGAGGGCGTGCAAAAACATTTTTTAAGTTTCTTGTAATGTATGGATCCAGGAAATGTTGTAGTTGAGTTGTAATGGACAGGAGGAGGCAAGGGCTTTGATATGTAGTTTGGAGGAGAGGGCAGAGTCGAAGATCACCCCGAGGCCACGAACATGCAGGTATATTTGTACCGACTCCGGTGTGCCGTCCCGGCATTACACAGGCACGTGTCCCACAACATTACCCGTGCCCTCCACAATGCTGGTACTTGGAAAGTCCACCTAACCACAAACACAGTGGACAAGTGCTTGTGGTCAGGGACGATACATCTCACTGAGGATACACTGGTTTAATATAGTGGAATCCGGGACACACTCAGACCTTGGTATGGTGGCCGTCCTCACAAACATAGAGTATTGGGTGCTCTACGTCAATCTCTATTAAAAGTAGATAAACAGGCACCATCATAATCACCTTTAATTTGGGATCACCTATTGCATACCAATCAAATGTAATCCAAAAACACACCAAGAGAAAAAGTGTATGCAATAATATGCTGGGATCACCAATAATACTTTTGAAATACAAAATCAATTTTATTATACAAGACAAAGCACTAGACAAAACACTGTATTAAAAACATTAAAAAGTCATAAAGACAGAAAAACTGGGTTACATCAATAGTTCGTGAAATACTAGCAATAGTCCAAGTGTCCATACAAAAAGGTGTGCACGTTATCAGGCATAAATAAATAACCCTCATAGGACAGGGTGAAACAATGTATGCATGCTAATTATAAATATAAACAAAATATTACACAATATGCATGCTTATTGAAAAACAAATATCCACCACCCTAATTTATAACATCTTAACATTCAGGGATCCTACATGCCAGAGCAAAAAGGAATCAAGATAACATGCTGTGCTAAATGCACTGTGCTAATCTCCCCAGAGAGATCCTTACCCCCAGCACAATAAATATAACAGCCACACACCACGGACCAAGTGGACACCCAGACCCACGCGTATCGACACTAACTAGTGTCTTCCTCAGGGTCAGTGTCTTGAAAAAGTCAGTTGTCACATTATATATAATCACAAATAACGATTTAAGTCATACCAGCTGGGTTTCCACCTGAGAGCGCTCAGCAGATATTCATGTGTCAGCAACGTCAATGTCGTCACCTGTCCAGGAGCAACAAGTCACAATAAGTCTGGAAAGAACGTCGCCCAACCACTACGCGTGCGCAAGCGGACGGGATTTAGTGTCCTGCACTGCCCCCTTTGCTGCTCACACGGTCACAGCTAGGGACTCACTTCTTCTTCTCTTTTTTTTCCCTCAGCTTCCGGGCTTGTTCCCTGTGTAAACACAACCCCTCATTCTGTGCAATGGGGCCTCTCTTCCTTCCGCCTATAAACAGGGGAAGCAGCCAAAACAGGTCCAGAACCTGCATGAGCCGTCGCCAGGGCCGTGGGGTACTTGGCACCGAGCCCGTTGACTTTATGGGGGATGTCACAGGCAGCCACGCCCACTAGTCTAGGGACCGTTCCCCGATGTTCGCCTGGTCCTCCTTTCTGCAGGATGGGGCACAGCCTCAGTTGCTGTCTCGCCCTGGACCCTTTCTCTCTCTTCAGCAAGGCTCCTGAGGTGGACTCAGAGGAGCAGCAGGACAGTCCAGTACCCACTCACTGACTGCCTGTCTCAAACTGGATTCTCTAATCTCACACGCAGCCTAATGCTGCCTAAGCTCCACCCACCCATCTAGCTACACCCTGTTCTAACCAGCCTGAGTCAGACCATCCTCTCGAAGGGTCCGCCTGAGCTCAGCTAGCATGATGTGTGATGGATGCAGTGGTTGGAGTCAATGGAGTGCTTCCTCCTTACCTGAGAGTCAGGTGTCACACCACTGGGTGCGATGCAGCATCTCTGTGGCGACTGGACCCTCAGGGCGCCACATTCCCCCCTTGTTAAACACAGCACTCCCGGGCTGTAATAGAGTAAAGATATTATTTGAGAAACATACAAAATTTTATAAATGCTAGCAAAACATAGAAAACAATCTCAAAACTCATCATCCCTTTATGGGAGGCACTTAAGATTAAACGTTGCATAAAATTTAATATTTTTAATAGCAATGACGTTGGAGTTCATATAAAACTGATACTTGTGGAGGCCCCTCTCCAAACCTCCCACAGTGGTCTTGGGTGGGCTGCAAGACATAACTGACTTTTCCAGCAGACCTCACCTTCGGCCACACCAAACGGGTTTTAGTTTCAGAGGTAGTTACGTAAAAGCTGCATGTAAAACCAAGATGGAGCACCTGAGTGCTAACTATTCACAAGACAAGTTTTTGGGCTGGCAAAGTCCTCAGCCATGCAGTTCATATAAGAAAACATATTAGAAAGCATAACTATTCACAGGTTAACAACCCTGTCCTGGTTCTTTAATGCATTTACTTATTTGCAGGTGGTGGGACACCGGGTGTCACCTGAGTCTCTGCATAGAGGCCAGGTCCCTTGATTAACCCCCAGCCCCCTTTCAGCCGAAAGTAACGTATAGCCCCCCCGCAGCGGCGGCTCGTGCACAGTACCTCTCCTGGTCTTCCTGCGCCCACCTGGACTGGTGGCGCTCTGTACAGGCAAAGTTGGAGCTGGCTCACTCCGGCTCTTAATGTAGCAGGACCCGGCTTCCTCCGGAGACACGAGCGGCTTACATAGAACTGGTGCAGGCGGCGTGGGAAGCCGTTCCTCCGCGGACTCCTCTGTGGGGACAGGTGATGCGGCGGCAGCGTCTGCGACGGGGGTCGCTTCTCGGACGGCTTCCGGTATCGCAGGTGGACAGAGCGGTCGGCGCTGCTGCAGCCGCAGCTTCAGGCCCTCCAGCTCTGCTCCATGCGCTCCACTTCCGCCAGGTGCTGGGCCAGGTCCTCCTAGCCGGCATCCGCTTCTTCACTGGAGAGGGCACCGACGGGTTCGGGCCCTACAGGTGACTCAGTGACGGGTAGCTCTTCCTCATGGGGGAGAGGGTAAGCTCCTCCATCCCTCCCATGGCAGCTCGCCTCCTGATGCCATCTTCTCCTGGTCACATCTCATGTCTCCTTCTGGTAGGGTCCCGCTCTTAGTATAGGGGTGCAGCTTTCGTGTTCTCTTCCTCCCACCAAGGAGGATGAGGAGGCGGATCTCCATGGCTGTGGGGCATGTCAGCACATTGCAGAAGCATTTTGGGTAGGCGGGCATTTCTTTCGCGCCACTGCGGAACCGCACGCCCACGAAGGCACTCCCTTCTTCTTCACCAGCGCCTCATGGCGCGAATATGGCGGCAAAATGGCGGTAAATGGCGGCAATTCCACAAAATGGCAAATAAAGTCTCTGACACTTTTAGCAATTTCTCCAGCACAAAAAAGTCAATTTAGGCACACAGGACTCGCTTATCACGAGCTTCAGAATCCTGTTCGTGACTCCAAAAATGAGCCGCCCGCCAGGGCCGTGGGGTACTCGGCACCGAGCCCGTCGACTTCTATGGGGGATGTCAAGGGCAGCCACGGCTCAGGTCCGTGGCCCTGGGCGCTCACCAAAAATAGGGAATATTTACAGGGGATTAAGTGTTCGTATATTGATTCGTGACGCCACATGTAGTACCTGGTCAGGGTGACCAGCGCTGCTGTGCAGGTCCTCTGGGAGGGATGGTGTTGTGCAGCTTGGTGTAAAGTCTCCTACAGGTGAGACTGTGTCCTCCCAGGGCAAGTTGTAGTAGGATAAAGCAATGGTGCAGGAGGATGTAGCAGAGGGGAGTGTGCGTCGCTGGAATAATCAGGAAAAAGTTTTTTTGCAGTTTCAGGGTTTTTACTCACAGTCTGCTGTACATACAGATGCCAGCCGGGCGCTGTGTCCTCCAAGAGAGTGGTCCAGCAACCCTCAGGTAAGTTAGTCGCACTTCCAAAGACTCCCTTTTAGTATGTTCCTTTCCGGCTTCTTCTCTAGGTGCTAGAGTTCTAACTTCCCTGCACCCTGCCACCACAGAGCCCTCGGACGAGGGAGTATTGGGCCCTTTCAGTTACCAGACTGGACTGGTGGTTTGCGAGGCCACCCAGTATGGAAGTCCTGGACGTACTTGACCCCTAAGCTTCCTCCCTGTGAGTTTATGGTGGCTAGTGGCCCCTTGGAGAGACCACTTTTCTCGGTGTTACTAGTGGAGCTGAACTTTCCCACTAGTCTAGGGACCATTCCCCGATGTTCGCCTGGTCCTCCTTTCTGCAGGATGGGGCACAGCCTCAGTTGCTGTCTCGCCCTGGACCCTTTCTCTCTCTTCAGCAAGGCTCCCTGAGGTGGACTCAGAGGAGCAGCAGGACAGTCCAGTACCCACTCACTGACTGCCTGTCTCAAACTAGATTCTCTAATCTCACACCAGCCTAATGCTGCCTAAGCTCCACCCACCCATCTAGCTACACCCTGTTTTAACCAGCCTGAGTCAGACCATCCTCCCGAAGGGTCCGCCTGAGCTCAGCTAGCATGATGTGTGATGGCTGCAGTGGTTGGAGTCAATGGAGTGCTTCCTCCTTACCTGAGAGTCAGGTGTCACACTGCTGGGTGCGATGCAGCATCTCTGTGGCGACTGGACCCTCAGGGCGCCACATGCGCAGCATAGGTACCCACGGACCGGTCATTATGACTTCGTACATATCTGGCAAATCAGTCCTTTAATGCAAGCAGTATAGAGTGAATGTACTTCCAAATTTCAAGACAAAATTCTACAGTACAACCACAACAGTTTCAATTTGAAGGGCTTTGTGGCTCATATCATTCCATAAGATGACACTAGTCTGATACTTTAAATTTTTGATGGAAAATAATTTCACCACTGATAGGTTGTGTATATTTAGAATTATGTAACATCATTGGTGTGATTAATTATTCATACCTATTAGCTTCACAATATTCATCTTTTTCTTCAAGGCTTTTGAATATAATGTATTGTAAGAGTTAAAGGAAATTGTTAAATTGTGTTTTACCTCAAATGTGAAACTGCATGTCAATTGTCATATTTACTATTTCTCCATCCCATGTGCGGCTAACCACCTAATTAATATTATTGAGTTTCTGTAGCAAGAAAACAACAGCTGCACCAATACCACGTGCTTTTCCTTTTAATGCATCATGCTGCTGAAGTAGAGGTGAGATTAGAGACCTACATAACATCTTGGGACTGTAATTAACATGACACTGTGCAAACACCCACTGGGGTATAGCTACCAATTTGACATAGTTTGTGCCAAGCTGAACAGAGTTGTCATAAAAAAAAATCCTTCAATAACATGTTTGATGGATTGTCTCTAGGAAACACCCATATAGTATTATTATTAGTATTATTATCTAGTTATTTATATAGCATCATTAATTTAATGGTGCTGTACATTACAAGGGGTTACATACAAAGGAATAAATATTGTTTTAAACCCCAAAAAAATTGCAATCACAGACTCTTACAGAGGGGAGAGGACCTTGTCCTTGTGGACTTTCATTCTTGGGAGAATGGGAATGAGACAGAAGGTGGGAGGGTGCTGCAAATAGGGTGGTGGAGAGGTGGCATCTCGTGTGGTGGTATAGAAGTCACATCTCCGACCACCACTCTCTCCAATTGACATCTCTTGAATTGCAGCCGAAACGTCAAAATCCCTATCTTCAGTTCTAGACAATGCATTGGCTCCTTTTAAATGTCAGTGGCCAACCAGTTAAGTATTAGTAGGTGAGGGCTTGTCAGAATCATGCCCAGGAACAACAGTAGTATGCGAGTCCTGTCAATGTGAACTTCCATGTAATCTTGTTCTAGCTCTTCAGTTGATCATGTCAGAAGATTTAGCCTTCGTAATACAGAGACAGGAGTAACAAGACAGAGTACAACAGCGCCTAAGCGTTCACCCTCTGCTACTCAGACTTTCTATCTGCACAGTGACTGCCTCTAGGCGGAAGATGATGATGGTGGTAGTAGTTGGAGCATTTAACACAGTCATGAAGCTGCCATAACAACTTTAAATTGAATTCTTTTTACCGACATCCCCCACTGTAAAATGTGGCCTGTTTTTTTAAAAAAAGCAACAGAGTGCTGTATATAATTGTAGTAACAGACAGGAAAACACTGGAATACCGGCCTAAAATCCCCAAATTTTAATCACACGGATGTATGAGGTGTGTGACAGATATACCACACTGTAAAATATATACATATATATATATTTTTATTGTATGCAAAAGAGTGCTGGATATAACAAGAGTAACAGACTGGCAAAAAAAGGGAATTTAGGCCAAAATTGTCTCAATTTTTGAGACACGGATGTATGAGGCGTGTCACAGATATACCCCACTGTAAAATGTGGGCTGTTTTTTAAAAAAATGCAACACAGTGCTGTATCTAAGTCAAGTGACACCCAGGACAAAAAAAGGAAAACTGGCCTACACTGGCCAAACTTTGAGCACACACAGATATCAGCTGGCACGGCAATACCATTACAACAAATGTGTGTTTTTTTTCCTTTTTGGGGGAGGTAAATACTGCTGTATATAAGTACAGTGACACCCAGGACAAAAAAAATAAAACTGCCATAAACTGGCCAAACTTTGAGCATACACAGCTATGAGCTGCCATGGAGATACCAGCATGACAAATGTGTGGCCTTTATTTTTTTCATTTTTGGGCAAACTAGTGCTGTATATCAGTACTGTGACACCCAGGACAAAAAAAGGAAAACCGGCCTACACTGGCCAAACTTTGAGCACGCACAGATATCAGCTGGCACTGCAATACCACAACGACAAATGTGTGGCTTTTTTTTCTGGGGGGTGGTAAATACTGTTGTATATACCGTATTTTTTGGACCATAAGACGCACTTTTTTCCCCGAAAACTTGGGGGAAAATGGGGGTGCGCCTTATGGTCCCAACATACCAAAAAATCCGGTGGCGGCGGCGGTCCCGGTGGCGGCGGCAGCCTTCCTGTGGTGTCTGGCCAGCAGCGGGGCTCTGTGCTGCGTGGGGGGCTCCGCCGGCATTTCCCTCTTAGCCGGACAGCCCCCGCAGCTCCGCTGCTGCGGCCTCCTGATACATGGCCGCCAGGGGCCTCCGGTGGCGGTCCCGACGAAGTCTTCCGTGCGGTGGTGCCGGGGCAGCAGCCGGCTCTGTGCTGCAGGGGGGCTCCACCGGCATTTCGGTCTTAGCCGGAAAGCCCCCGCAGCTCCGCTCCCTCCTGCATCTCGGTGGCGTCCTCAAACATGGCCGCCAGGGGACTCCGGTAAGATGGCCGCCGAATCTCATTCAAGTCTCGGCAACGAGATCTCTTCTCCCGAGATCTTGTCCTGAGATCTCGGGAGAAGAGATCTCGTTGCCGAGACTTGAATGAGATTCGGCGGCCATCTTACCGGAGTCCCCTGGCGGCCATGTTTGAGGACGCCACCGAGATGCAGGAGGGAGCGGAGCTGCGGGGGGCTTTCCAGCTAAGACCGAAATGCCGGCGGAGCCCCCCTGCAACACAGAGCCGGCTGCTGCCCCGGAACCACCGCACGGAAGACTTCGTCGGGACCGCCACCGGAGGCCCCTGGCGGCCATGTATCAGGAGGCCGCAGCAGCGGAGCTGCGGGGGGCTGTCCGGCTAAGAGGGAAATACCGGCGGAGCCCCCCACGCAGCACAGAGCCCCGCTGCTGGCCAGACACCACAGAGCACAGGAGGCTGCATTGGGACCACCGCTATGGATGAGAGTACCATATATTGCACAGCGACCCCACAGAGCACAGCGACCCCACAGAGCACAGCCACCCCACAGAGCACAGCCACCCCACAGAGCATAGCCACCCCACACAGCACAGCCACCCACACAGCACAGCCACCCACAGAGCCTGAACAGGCACTCGACGTAAGACGGACCCCTTTGAAACACATATTCCTTCGGATGGGCTTATGACGGCTCCTATATGACAAAATATTGTTTTTCCCTGGATTTCAAAAAAATATGGTGCTGTATGGCCCAAACTTTGAGCCAAAGATATGTAGCTACAGGACAACCAGGATAAAAAATGATATGCTGTAAATTGTCTTATTTTTTGGCAAACACGTATATAAGTCGTGCCACGGAATACGAGTTGACATGTCTGTATTTCTTTTTTTTTGCAAATATGCTGTAATAAGTACATGGAACCCAGACTAGATTGGATCTTTCCGATATGCTAATACGGATAGAATATGGTACCCGATACCTAAGCGACCGATACGATACCGGAAGTCCCATGTAAGTCTATGGGAACAAAATATCGCAACTAAAAAAACCCCATTCTTTCCTTGTAAACACTAAATATACACACATAGAATACATATATATATATACATGTCATTGTGACATATATATATACATATATGTATAGTTTATACACTTCTACATAGTAAAATATCCTTTGATTCAATTGCCGGGTAAAGCCGGCTTCAGTGAAAAGACAGAAGCACCCGACATGAAATGACACTTGGTGTACATAGGGTTAAACATTTCTTTTCATGTCCTTTGCTATCTAATTTACACAAACAATTAAATCAGACTATGTGTGCAAAATTTCACACCTGTAGGGGTTAATTAAAGGTGTAAATTCGTTGTAAAAAAAACGGACTTTTTTGCTACGAATTTACACCTTTAATTAACCCCTAGAGGTGTGAAATTTTGCACACATAGTCTGATTTAATTGTTTGTGCAAATTAGATAGCAAAGGACATGAAAAGACATGGTTAACCCTATGTACACCAAGTGTCATTTCATGTCGGGTCACCCGACATGAAATGACACTTGGTGTACATAGGGTTAAACATTTCTTTTCATGTCCTTTGCTATCTAATTTGCACAAACAATTAAATCAGACTATGTGTGCAAAATTTCACACCTCTAGGGGTTAATTAAAGGTGTAAATTCGTTGTAAAAAAAACGGACTTTTTTGCTACGAATTTACACCTTTAATTAACCCCTAGAGGTGTGAAATTTTGCACACATAGTCTGATTTAATTGTTTGTGCAAATTAGATAGCAAAGGACATGAAAAGACATGGTTAACCCTATGTACACCAAGTGTCATTTCATGTCGGGTCACCCGACATGAAATGACACTTGGTGTACATAGGGTTAAACATTTCTTTTCATGTCCTTTGCTATCTAATTTGCACAAACAATTAAATCAGACTATGTGTGCAAAATTTCACACCTCTAGGGGTTAATTAAAGGTGTAAATTCGTTGTAAAAAAAACGGACTTTTTTGCTACGAATTTACACCTTTAATTAACCCCTAGAGGTGTGAAATTTTGCACACATAGTCTGATTTAATTGTTTGTGCAAATTAGATAGCAAAGGACATGAAAAGACATGGTTAACCCTATGTACACCAAGTGTCATTTCATGTCGGGTTCTGCATTTTCACAAAAGCCGGCAATTGAATTAGCGGCTATTATACTATGTAGAAGTGTATGAACTACAAATATAAATATATATATATATATATGTGTCACAAATTCAATGACATGTATATATATATATGAGGTGTAAAATTGCTGAAAAAAAATGCGTGGGCTCCCGCCCTATTTTCGCAACCAGACAGACAAAGCCAGTGAGTGGGGGCAGATAATAATAGCCCAGAGAGAGACCATTATTTTTGCCCCCCCCGGCTACTAACATCTGCCCCCAGACACCCCAGGAAAGACAAATCTATAATTAGATTCGCCCTTTCTGGCACTTTGCCCGTCTATTCCCATTGCCCTGTAGCGGTGGCGAATGGGTTAATATGGGGTTAAAGCCACCTTGCTATTGAAAGGTGACCTTAAGCCAGGTTAATAATTGAGAGCTGTCAATTAGACAACTATCAATTATTAATCCTATTGCATGAAATAAAAATAAAACACACACACTTTAATTAAAAATCATTTTAATGAAATAAAGACACATGTTTTTGACCATCTTTTATTTTACTGCAAAAACCATTTCCTGTAATAAAAATAAAATAAAAAAGCAAAATTATTCTTACCTATCTCATGCACAGTCAGGTCCCACGGTGTAATCCTTCAGAAAGGGTTAATGTTTACTGCAGGGACCGCAGCTAATGCTGCAGCCTCACAGTAAACCCCAAATGAATGAGTTCCTCTCCTGCCTGACAGGAGAGTAAAGGCTGGGTGTCACATAACGATACACCAGCGATCCCGACAACGATATGCACTTGTCAGGATCGCTGGTGTATCGCTACATGATCGCTGCTGAGCTGCCAAACAGGCAGCTCAGGCAGCGATCTGGGACAGCGACACTGCGGGTAACATCGCTTAAGGGCCCGTCTCACATAGCGATATCGCTACCGAGATCGCTGCTGAGTCACTAGTTTTGTGACGCAGCAGCGAGCTCACCAGCGATATCGCTGTGTGTGACATTCAGCGACGATCAGCCCCCTGCCGGGTATCGCTGATCGTCGCAGAAATGTCAGGACCTTTTTTTGATCGCTGGTTTCCCTCTGACAGGCACGCATCGCTGCGTGTGACAGGCGGGAAACCAGCGATCAAAGGTCCTGACATTTCAGCGACGATCAGCGATACCCGGCAGGGGGCTGATCGTCGCTGAATGTCACACACAGCGTTATCGCTGGTGAGCTCGCTGCTGCGTCACAAAACTAGTGACTCAGCAGCGATCTCGGTAGCGATATCGCTATGTGAGACGGGCCCTTAAGTGGAAAGCTTAATTGATTGCTTTCCACTTTCACTTCAGGTCAGCCAGGGACACAATCAGTGATGTCAGAGGGAACTGATTAACAAAAATAGGGGTTCCCTTCGAAAAAAAAATGGCGTGGGGTCCCCCCTATTTTTGTTAACCAGCCAGATGAAGCAGACCGCTGAGGCCTGGATTTTCAGGCTGTTAAGGAGCCAAGATCCATGGACCTTGCCAGCCTGATAATACCAGGCCACAGCAGTCTGCATATCTTGGCTGATTAACAAAAATAGGGGATCCCCTCGAAAAAAATTGGCGTGGGGTCCCCCCTATTTTTGTTAACCAGCCAGATGAAGCAGACCGCTGAGGCCTGGATTTTCAGGCTGTTAAGGAGCCAAGATCCATGGACCTTGCCAGCCTGATAATACCAGGCCACAGCAGTCTGCATATCTTGGCTGATTAACAAAAATAGGGGATCCCCTCGAAAAAAATTGGCGTGGGGTCCCCCCTATTTTTGTTAACCAGCCAGATGAAGCAGACCGCTGAGGCCTGGTTTTTCAGGCTGTTAAGGAGCCAAGATCCATGGACCTTGCCAGCCTGATAATACCAGGCCACAGCAGTCTGCATATCTTGGCTGATTAACAAAAATAGGGGATCCCCTCGAAAAAAATTGGCGTGGGGTCCCCCCTATTTTTGTTAACCAGCCAGATGAAGCAGACCGCTGTGGCCTGGATTTTCAGGCTGTTAAGGAGCCAAGATCCATGGACCTTGCCAGCCTGATAATACCAGGCCACAGCAGTCTGCATATCTTGGCTGATTAACAAAAATAGGGGATCCCCTCGAAAAAAATTAGCGTGGGGTCCCCCCTATTTTTGTTAACCAGCCAGATGAAGCAGACCGCTGAGGCCTGGTTTTTCAGGCTGGTAAGGATCCAATATCCATGGACCTTGCAAGCCTGATAATACCAGGCCACAGCAGTCTGCTTAGCTTGGCTGGTTAACAAAAATAGGGGATCCCCTCGAAAAAAAAAACGGCGTGGGGATCCCCCCTATTTTTGTTAACCAGCCAAGTAAAATGCAGACTGCTGCGGCCTGGTATTAAAAGACTGTCAAGGCCCATGGATTTTGGCCCTCAACAGCCTGATAATACCAGGCTACAGCAGCCCCACATTTGGCGCATCAAAAGATGTGCCAATTGTGGCACTTTACCCGGCTCTTCCCACTTGCCCTGTAGCGGTGGCAAGCGGGGTAATAAGGGGTTAATGTCACCGTTGATTGCACGGTGACAATAAGCCCGGTTAATAATGGAGAGGTGTCAATAAGACACCGATCCATTATTAATCCCAAAGTTATTAAATGTGTAAAAAAAAGACAAAACAAGAAAAAAGTCTTTTAATGAAATAAAAGAGACAACACAGTTTTCATTTCTTTTATTGTACTCTCATTCCTGCGACGCCATTGATCTCCTGTAAAAAAAGAAAAAAAACAAACCAACAGTATACCACCTGTCCGACGCAGTCCATAACGATAGTCCCACGACGATCCAGCTCTGCTACATCGCAATGACAGGCAGAGCCTGTCATTGCAACGCAGCACAGCTGATTACCTGCTTCCCCGGCGGTGACGTCATCGGACTGACTGCTTTACGGCCGGGATTACCCAGCAGTCACTGCAGTTATCGCGAGAAACTGCATGTGACCGCCGGGGAGAAGAGGATGGCGGCCATGAAGCAGTCCAGGACGTGACCGCCGGAGATCTTCTGCCGGGTAAGTGCCGCTGACTCCTGACAGACCCGACAGACGGACACTGACAGTGACAGTGACATCCCGATTACGGTATCCGATAAGACGAAAATATCGGAACTCGGAATCGGAATTCCGATACAGCTAATATCGGCCGATACCCGATATTTGCAGTATCGGAATGCTCAACACTACCCAGGACAAAAAAAATAAAACTGCCTTAAAGTGGCCAAACTTTGAGCACACACAGATATGAGCTGCCACGGAGATACCAGTACAACAAATGTGTGGTCTGTAGTGTTGAGCGATACGATACTGCAAATATCGGGTATCGGCCGATATTAGCTGTATCGGACTTTCGATTCCGAGTTCCGATATTGTCGTCTTATCGGATACCGGAATCGGAATTGTCATTGTCACTGTCAGTGTCCGTCAGTCGGGTCTGTCAGGAGTCAGCGGCACTTACCTGGCAGAAGATCTCCGGCGGTCACGGCCTGGACTGCTTGATGGCCGCCATCATCTTTCCCCGGCGGTCACATGCAGTTTCTCGCGATAACTGCAGTGACTGCTGGGTAATCCCGGCCGTAAAGCAGTCAGTCCGATGACGTCACCGCCGGGGAAGCAGGTAATCAGCTGTGCTGCGTCGCGATGACAGGCTCTGCCTGTCATTGCGATGTAGCAGAGCTGGATCGTCGTGGGACACTCGTTACTATGGACTGCGTCGGACAGGTGGTATACTGTTGGTTTGTTTTTTTCCTTTTTTGACAGGAGTTCGATGGCGTCGCAGGAATGAGAGTATAATAAAAGAAATGAAAACTGTGTTGTCTCTTTTATTTCATTAAAAGACTTTTTTCTTGCTTTGTCTTTTTTTTATACATTTAAAAACTTTGGGATTAATAATGGATCGGTGTCTTATTAACGCCTATCCATTATTAACCGGGCTTATTGTCACCGTGCAATCAACGGTGACATTAACCCCTTATTACCCCACTTGCCACCGCTACAGGGCAGTGGGAAGAGCCGGGTAAAGTGCCACAATTGGCACATCTTTTGATGCGCCAAATGTGGGGCTGCTGTAGCCTGGTATTATCAGGCTGTTGAGGGCCAAAATCCATGGGCCTTGACAGTCTTTTAATACCAGGCCGCAGCAGTCTGCATTTTACTTGGCTGGTTAACAAAAATAGGGGGACCCCTACGCCGTTTTTTTTTCGAGGGGATCCCCTATTTTTGTTAACCAGCCAAGCTAAGCAGACTGCTGTGGCCTGGTATTATCAGGCTTGCAAGGTCCATGGATATTGGATCTTTACCAGCCTGAAAAACCAGGCCTCAGCAGTCTGCTTCATCTGGCTGGTTAACAAAAATAGGGGGGACCCCACGCCAATTTTTTTTCGAGGGGATCCCCTATTTTGTTAACCAGCCAAGATATGCAGACTGCTGTGGCCTGGTATTATCAGGCTGGCAAGGTCCATGGATCTTGGCTCCTTACCAGCCTGAAAAACCAGGCCTCAGCAGTCTGCTTCATCTGGCTGGTTAACAAAAATAGGGGGGACCCCACGCCAATTTTTTTTCGAGGGGATCCCCTATTTTTGTTAACCAGCCAAGATATGCAGACTGCTGTGGCCTGGTATTATCAGGCTGGCAAGCAGGGTCGGACTGAGCCACCGGAGAAACCTCCGGTGGGCCCCAGCTCCTGCGTGTTGGGCCCTGATTTGAAAGGATAGGTCGCGGGGCAGAGGGGGCGGTGGCCCCGGGCCCGCGCTCTGAGGGGGCCCACCCGGAGCTACGCTACAGTAACTGTATCGGCGTGCACAGCACGCCGATACAGTTACATTCTGCGGCAGAGCAGGGAGAATCGATCTTCCTGCTCTGCCGCCCCGAAGCTATGGGGCCTGAACAGGCGTTGGGGGGGCCCGGTGCCAGCAGTGGGCCCCCCACCCGTCATCGGAGGGTCAGCTGTATCGGCATCCAGCCGATACAGCTGAACGCATAGAGAGAGAAGGAGCGAGCGCTCCTTCTGTCCCATAATCCCCCTCTCAGCGTCTGACAGCGGGCGCGATGACATCACCTTCCGGCGCCCGCTGTCAGACGCTGAGAGGGAGAACAGTGAGCAGCACAGGAGCCGGGAGGTGGGTATTGTTTTTTTTTTTTTTAATGGGGGTGCATTATACTACAGAGGCTGTATATGGGGGGTGCATTATACTACAGAGGCTGTATATGGGGGCTGCATTATACTACAGAGGCTCCATATTGGGGTGCATTATACTACAGAGACTCCCTATGGGGATGCATTATACTACAGAGGCTGCCTATGGGGGTGCATTATAATATAGCGGCTGCCTATGGTGGTGCATTATATTATAGACTCTGCCTATGGGGGTTTATTATAATATAGAGGCTGCCTATGGGGGTGCATTATACTATATTGAGGACTATCTGGTGTATTATGCTGTATGGATGCTATCTAGGGGCCATCATACAGTGTTGGACCCATTAAATAGTTTGGGGACATTAAGGGGTCAGTAATAGGGACACATACGGCAGCAGCAGCAGCTCAGTATTGGGTATCACGTGCAGTAATAGGGACACATACGGCAGCAGCGGCTCAGTATTGGGGTATCAGGTGCAGTAATAGGGACACATACGGCAGCAGCGGCTCAGTATTGGGGTATCAGGTGCAGTAATAGGGACACATATGGCAGCAGCGGCTCAGTATTGGGGTATCAGGTGCAGAAATAGGGACACATATGGCAGCAGCGGCTCAGTATTGGGGTATCAGCAGGATGAGGAGTTTGTGCAGGTTGAGAATAGTCCAATTGGTGACCAAGACAGTGCTAAAAATATGAGAAGTGAAATGTGTCTTTGTTGTAATCTCTGCAGTCGAGTCCTGGCTGGAGAAGTCGTCATGTCGGTCTGGGCCAGATGGAAAAGAAATGAAAAGGGAACAATTCCATTAGAAAGAACATCAGCGGTAAGTCATTATCTGTACCTGTGCTGTAATCTATTATATGTTCTGTAGGACTGGTATTATTTACCACAGACCATATGGCGGTAATATCAATATTGATCTTTTTATATATAGATTATTTTTGGCAATAGCGCGGTCATTTGCTGAGGTTCTCTGATTAGGGGCCCACTCAGAAGTTTCGCCCCCACTAAACCAAAACCCTAGCTACGCCTCTGGCTCTCTCTCTAGTCTTTCTTTCTCTCTCTAGTCTCTCGCTCTCTGTTCTTTCTTTCTCGCTCTCTGTTCTTTTTTCTCTCTGTTCTTTCTTTCTCTCTCTCTTTTCTTTCTTTCCTCTCTTTCTTTCTCTGTTTGTTCTTTCTCTCTCGCTGCTCTTTCTTTCTTTTCCTCAGTACCAGCCACTGTGCCCTCATTACCAGTCAGTGTGATCAGCAGTGCTAAATGGGTACGCTTGGGGCCAGGATATGGGTGTGATTAGCTGTTAAATGGGTGTTGTCGGGGCGTGGCCTAAAATTTGCAGCGACGCCCTACGCGCGCCGCAGCCTTTAACCTTCTTTCCTGTCTTCAAAATTTGGGAGGTATGCTGTATGACCTCACTACAACTTCTGGCCATGCTCCTGATGAGCGCGACGGATGGTCTCCTGAGGGATCTCCTCCCACACCTGGACTAAAGCATCCACCAACTCCTGGACAGTCTGTGGTGCAACGTGGCATGGCCTAAAATTTGCTGCAGCAGGCACAGCGTGCCACAGCCTTTGTCCCTCTTTCCCTTCTTCAAAGGTTGGGAAGTATGATGGTGGGCCCAAGAATATTTTTTTCTCTGGTGGGCCCAAGGTACTCCAGTCCGACGCTGCTGGCAAGGTCCATGGATATTGGCTCCTTAACAGCCTTAAATACCATGCCTCAGCAGCAGGGGCGTACATAGAAATCATGGGGCCCCATAGCAAAAGTCTGAATGGGCCCCCCCCCAAAAAAAAACCCAGAGCCATTGTAAATGTAAA